>CM075996.1:4152595-4249477 GCA_038087875.1 Malacoraja senta | reverse complement strand
ATTCTAGGGTTTAGTCAGCCCGACTATCTTTCTGATTTGTTCCCGTGTGGTCGGGACTTGCGTGTGGATATGATTTGTTGTGTAATCTTGTTCTCTCTCTCTCTCTCTCTCTCCCCCGCATCACAGATGTATCGCCTCACACTACGCACAAGCAAGGAAACTGTGTCGAAGCGACTATGTGGATTACTGTCCCAACAGTTCTAAAGTCTGCCACATGTAACCGATCTCTTACACTATACTGCGTGTTTGTGTGTGTCTGAGCGTGAGTGTGTGTACGTGTGCACGAGTACATGAAGGTCCTATATCCATGCCACGTCCAGTGAAATCTTCAAGTATCATGTGACGTCCTTTAACTACAGTATATGTTTACGTGATTGTTCTGTGGAGGTTTTCCTTCTTTTGCTATTGTGGAGGGGTTTGGAAAGTTCTTTGGTACACGAGGCATCAAAGGTGGCAGCGATGAGCGGGGTTGGAGTGCAGTCCGTGATACCCCATAGTATATCCTCTTCCTGTGATATAACTCGGCCATCTTGTTAAGAGGACTTTGCTTATAATTCCCTCCTGCAACAAGGAGTGTCTGTGGACACAAAATGCCGGGGTAACTCAGCGGGGCAGGCAGCATCTCTGGAGATGGGAGGAATGGGTGACGTTTCGGGTCGAGACCCTTCTTCAGACTCTCTTTCTCTCCAGAGATTCTGCCCGTCCCGCTGAGTTACTCCAGCATTTTTGTGTCTATCTTTGGTTTAAACCAGCATCTGCAGTTCCTTCCTACCGCAGGGAGCGATGGGACTCGACTGCACGTCACTCAGCAGAGTGGTTCCTCTCAATCCCACTGCATGGGTCAGTATGGCCCACCGCACAGTGGTGGGTCACGTACTAACCGGGGAAGGGTACAGGCGGTGCGTGACAAGCTAGCTATTCCCCTTGGGACCAGTTGAGGAAAGGAGACAATCGTTGAAGCGCTCTCTTGAAGTGCTTTGCAGATGTCCCGCGAAGGTGTGGAATCAGACGTGTCCCACAGTCGAATGGCCCGTCGATTTAGGCAGAGCGATGGGGAATGTCTACTGTGTGTGATCCAGTGAGAAGTTGCTGCCATCAGATATGGTGAGTGGGGGAAGGCAGGATACTGTCCAGTAGACACAGGATAGCTAACCCCTTCTCTCACCACAAGAAGAGCTGATGCCCGATTACCAAAAGACTTGCTGTCCCATCTCGCTGTTAATCGATATAGTCATTTCTTATATTAAAAAATGTATGAAGTAATTGTAAAATGTATCTGTATATAACTCTTTCTTAGAGCTGGATAGAATTACCTGTGCGACCAACTTACTCTGTGGTCTCTGATGTTAAATTAGCTGTTTAAATGTCACCATTGAAGTTAAAGGGTGGGCATTTTTTTTTTATTTTAACCTTTTGCTGAAGGTTTTGTTTTACATGCAAAAAGACTGGAACTCCCCGAGATTGTTCCCTTCCAATCTTCCCTTTGAAACCACACACCATCCGTTAGTAGTTTTTGGAAAAGCCCTCAGTTCTATGCAACTACCGACCCTTCCGACCATCGCCATGCTGCTTGTACCTTACCCCCCTCTCCCTCTCCCCCTCCCCTCTCTATCCCCCTCCTCTCTATCCCTCTCCCTCTCCCCCTCCCTCCCTCTCCCCCTCCCCGTCTCCCCCTCTCTCTCTCCCCCCTTCCCCTCGCCAGAATGAGTTCCACAGTGCGTGCTATTGTGCGTGAATGCTTAACATTGCGGGAACAAACAGAACAAAATAGTTTGGTTTCCTCCGAGCTTGCTTTCATATCAGTGATAGTCCTTTTCAGCTTGGAGCGTGGAATATCAGTGTTTGTGAGCTGGTTCCGAGGATTGCCTTTTGCATTTGCACTTCAGCGGATGAAAGGAATCGAATGCAGCCTCGTTAATCGAGGGAGTTGGGGCAGGAATGCAAAACCCACCTTGAAGCAGTCTCCTCATCCAAAAGGTTAAGTTATCCACTTTCCTCCCCTTCTGCTCCCAACTCCAAGCAACGTTCCCTCCATTTTCCGGGGACATCTTCTAACCTCCAGCACTGGCCGGCTTGCTTGCTAATCCCTGACTCCACTTGTTTTCAACCTGCTACTTTCTGTGGCGTCTCGTAAAATGGTGGGCAAACTTGTGCTGTGCGTACCCTACCTAGATCAGCTGTAACTTCTCTGCTAATAAAGAGGATCCCGTCTGCCTAATGCCTGTACATAAAAACTAACTTGTGCAACTGGACAACCTGGCAATGGCAACTTCTTTGTAGTTCTATGTGAAATGGCAAAACCGCTTTGAAAGACTTGATCTCCAACAATAGCACCAGTATGTTCATTGGTGGTGGGTAGTGGGGGGTGGTGGGGGGGTGGGGGGGGGGAGGGGGGGAAGGAGGGAAACCATGTTGAATTTTCACTGTCAAGTGATTATGGACCAATAACCAATGGAGTTGCTGTGACCTCGGAAACAAATGCTTGTCAAAATGTAACCTGCAAGGAAAATACAAGAGAACAAAGGATGTGAATAAAATCCCAGCCTTGTCATTACTGCAAAACACACACTGCACCACCTCGGGCAAAGTTCTCAATGTAGACAAAAAAAAATGCTGGAGAAACTCAGCGGGTGAGTCAGCGTCTATGGAGAGAAGGAATTGGTGACGTTTCGGGTCTGAAACGTCCCAAATTCCTTCTCTCCATAGACGCTGCCTCACCCGCTGAGTTACTCCAGCATTTTTTGTCTACCTACGATATTTTTTCCCAGCATCTGCAGTTCTTCCTTAAATGTGGAATTTCTTCTCAACTGTGCTCTTGTTGGTTGTTTGATTTGCACTGTTGAAAACTAGTCCTGAATTTAAGGCTCACGCCTCTGTGGCAGAAGTCGTCATTCTTCTGGCATCTGCAGTTCTTTCTTAAACACCTCAAATCCTGCTCTGCTGTTCATGCTGTCTGTGCATAACGCCCATCCGAGAGATATTGCATTCAAACTAGTTTCAATATTTCACAATTTCTTAGAAAAATGCGTCAGCGGGGGGTGTAGCATAACGGGAATTGAGATCAGGAATAGTCCCTGTGAACTGGGGTTAAGGCGGGAGATCATTTTGATATTGCACATTTTGTTCTTTATTTAATATTTCTGTTATAAATTCTTACACTTGTGTAAATTTAACTCTATTCGCAACTATTGGCAACCGGGTGCAATTAAGCTGAGGTTTACATGGGCTGTTTCCATTCTAAGTGTGAACATTGGGATTTGTTATGTACAAATGTGAAGATATAATTCACTGCTCATTTCAAGAGGTGCATGCAGTTGAAATGCAGGTGTTTGGGAACACTGAGAAAGTTGACAGTGAAGTCCTCACGAGGAAGCCCAGTGCAACTGGCACCTGTTGAAATACAGTCCAAGAAACAGAAAATAGTTACAGGAGTAGGCCATTCGGCCCTTCGAGCCAGCACCGCTATTCAATATGATCATGGCTGATTATCCAAAATCAGTACCCCATTCCTGCTTTCTCCCCATATCCCTTGATTCCGTAATTCACTCCTATTTAGTTACGTATGATTCCCAGTCTACAGTGATGCTTAAATAAACTATTGTCTGCTCTCTGACGTACTGATGTTTCAACACCTTCAGGAGTACTTTACAGAAGGAAATATTTCTATTAATTTCAACTATGGGAATTATTTTGTGTGTTTTCTACATCTGTTTGAAATGGGAAAAATGTGGGTCTTGGCTGAGGTATTCCAGATATTTTACCCGACGGTGAGGATTCCTGTTGCCCCGTATTGGTCTTCCCAGGTAGACAAAAGTGCTGGAGAAACTCAGCGGGTGCGGCAGCATCTATGGAGCGAAGGAAATAGGTGACGTTTCGGGCCGAAGCCCTTCTTCAGATTTGGTCTTCCCATGTTTGAGCCTTCAACCATCTTGGATAAGGCAGTAAATGAACATCTTGCATTCCTATTGATACGGGGGAATTGGTCCTCCTGAGTGATTTGATTATCTGCATGGCTTTCCCCACCACAAGCAGAGAGGTGGGAAGAAGCTTGATTAGGAATGTTGCCTGGACGCTACAATAAACTCTCATCTGCCTTGTCCCCAAAAAAACCATGTTTACCGATAAAGAATGAGGCTCGTTCTGTATTAAAGCAATTAACAGTGATGTGAAGCACTTGAATCATAGCTTGGCTGTAGGATATTGCGTGATCTATAATATAGTATTTCATCTGTGTGGCTTTGTCCTGAGGAAGCAGCTGTGCTGGTAATTTTGCAATTAAACATGGCAGAGGATTGAACTCATTGGCATTTTAACATTTTGTTCAGAAGCGGATGTATTTATTTGGACAGCTGAGGGTAGTTAAAAGGATCATTGAAAGAACGTTGTGTGTGATATCCAATTCTTGCTGCTTGCAAACTTCATATAAACCACCACATTTGCACATGGTTCTCCGTCACCAAGTGGGTTTTCTCCGGATGACAAGAGACAATAGGTGCAGGAGTAGGCCATTTGGCCCTTCGAGCCAGCACCGCCATTCAATGTGATCATGGCTGATCATCCCCAATCAGTACCCGGTTCCTGCCTTCTCCCCATATCCCCTGACTCCGCTATCTTTAAGAGCCCTATCTAGCTCTCTCTTGAAAGCATCCAGAGAACCTGCCTCCACCGCCCTCTGAGGCAGAGAATTCCACAGACTCACCACTCTCTGTGAGAAAAAGTGTTTCCTCGTCTCCGTTCTAAATGGCTTACTCCTTATTCTTAAGCTGTGGCCCCTGGTTCTGGACTCCCCCAACATCGGGAACATGTTTCCTGCCTCCAGCGTGTCCAAGCCGTTAACAATCTTATATGTTTCAATGAGATCCCCTCTCATCCTCTGCTCTGGTGCTCTGATGCTCTGGTTTCCTCCCACATCCCAAAGACGTGCAGGTTTGTAGGTTAATAGGTGTCTGTACAGTTGCCCCAAGTATGTAGGGAGTGGATGAGAAAGTGGGACAACGATGTAAATGGGTGATTGCCTGTTTGCACACTGTATCTCTGGGGGGGGGGGGGGGAACCCTAATCTTCATCTGACATTGAACTGGGGGTTTACATAAGTGCTCCTGCAGTGATTACATTTATTTGGTCCTTGGGGGAACAAGTTGCATCAGACCCCCTCCTTGTTTGCTATCCATCGGATCCATTCCTCCTGGAAGTTGCTTCCCCCATTCCATCAGGCAGTGCATTTCAGATCATCCGCATTTATAAACATTCTCAACCCTGCTTCTTTAGCTTTGTGCTTTCAGGATATCCGTTCTCCCACCTGATTTCTCATTGATAGTCTTTTTAAAAAAAATATATTTTATTTAAATTTTATTAGAAGCAATTGTACAAAGATAAAACGTTCGGCATCTAGAATTATACAATTATTGTAACAGCTTCATTTTTAACATTGTTGTTAAACCTAAATTGTGAAAATGAAAGAAAGGGAAAGCAAGAGGAGAAGAAAGGAAAAAGTGGAAGGATAGAGTAGAGAAGAACGAGAAAAAGTCCCCTAAGCTACCAAAACTGTAGCAGAAAGATAGAGGAATAAAAAAAATGGAAATATACCTTGACCCTCCCCCCCCCCCCCCCCCCACCTCACCCAACATAGCATCGGATTTAAATTTAAATTTGTGTTTCACCATACTATTATTGTAAAAATTCAGTAAAGGGTATCCATGTCTTAAGAAGTTGATCTGGTTTTTCCGCCAAGACAAGCCTAATGTTTTCCAAATGTAGTGTCTCTGATATAATCTCATTGATATTACATTTTAATTATTTCACCCTTATGTTATGAAAGTTGGGAAACGAGGCTCTTTGTGTCCCAGCTCTGTGCCCGTTGCACCAGAATCTACCTTGGAGATTTTTAATTTTTCTTTCTGTGCTCCCTATTTGTTTTTTGGCGAGTTTCAAATTGTGTTACGAAATAGCCGGTTAGTTCCTGGCTGTTCTTAACCTTGCCTCACGTTCAGTTGCGTTATATTACAGAGTTCTGGACTTTCACAGTCCCCCCTAGTGAATGAGTTCCACTGTTGGAGAGAACATCGATATTTCTGGTCACATTTGAATTGTGAGGTGGCTGTCGGTTGGAGTAAAGTCTGCACTGAACTTCAATGAGGCCTGAATTTCACCTTTTTTAACATTCATTGAGAGGATTATGGCACTGTGGTCACCATGGCGGTAACGGCAGTGTCGTCGTAGAAATGAATTGTTGCACAAAAATATCTTGGGTTCAGATCTAAACTTCCGTGACCAACCCATGAAGCTCGCCATCTCCTCCCCACCCATGCTGATCTTAATGACACTATGATGATAGAGATGTGGGAGAGGGGAGGGGGCTACTGATTTACACCACATGGCAGAGAAAAAAAATGGGCATGAAGCAGAGCTTTGGAATTGTAGAGGAAGGATTCTGCACTTGGTGGAGAAGGTGTGAAAGTTGGTGGGGGCAAAGGTTTGGGATGAGGCGGAGACCAGAGATGATGTTGAGGAGGTGAGGGAGAGTGGGCAATAGTCTTGTCAGGAAGCAAATGGCCTTCTAGAAAGTGTCTGGAGCCATCACGTGGTGCGATGACCACGTACCAATACCTCGACGGCTCATGTGGAGGCAGGAGTTACTTCACATCAAATTGATTTTGACCGGACTGGAACTGTGGGCATGTTTCAAGCATGCACGTGCCCCACTGAGGAGAAACCTGTGGTGAAGTGGGGCCGGGACCCCTGCAAGGGGTCGAGTAGTTTTGGAAAGAAAACTGGATACAGTTAAGAGGAGGGCAAGAGTTGATCCAGAGACCACCTGAGTCCAGTTGGGCTGAATCCATGTAGAAACATTACGTTACAATGCAATCACTTTCATTAGAGAAGTGGCTTCTAACATTGAGTATAGGTGTTGTTTGCAGCCATGTACACCTCTGATGTGATCCTCATCAGTGTTAAATGACAAACATTTAATTGAAGAATTGTACAATGAAGGACAGTATTTAGATAAACTTTAACCATTATGATCAATCCCTGTCTCTCTGCCTGTTTATTTTGCTACAATTAGATGACTTCTACAAGGGAATGACACAGGTCCATTCAGAATAAGGAGAAGTGGGGGACTGGGTCAGAATTTGGCTTGCACATAACTTTCTCCGCCACCTCCAGGTAACTTAATAGCTAACCAGTACTCATCCCACCTTAAGCAAATGGCCACCCTTCACAGCCTTGTGGTGCTTGCCTAAGCCACAGTCTCCAGAAGCAAATATACAATTAATTCAAGTAAAATAAGGAAATTATTATTTTTTACCTATTCTCACTGTCAGTGCATCGTGGAAGAATTTAAAATATTCTTCTGGATCTAAGCAAGATACACACTTCTGCATTCCTAGTACTCCTGAAAATTCATTAGTCTTGCAGCGTGAAAACAGGCCCTTCGGCCCAACTTACCCACACTGACCAATACGTCCCATCTGCACCTGTCCCACCTGCCTGCGTTTGGCCCAAATCCCTCCAAACCTGTTCTAACCAAGTACCTGTCTAATTATTTCCTAAATGTTGCAATAGACCCTGCCTCAACTACCACCTCTGGCAGCTTGTTCCATACACCCACCACCCTTTGTTTGAAAAAAGTCACCCCTCAGATTCCTATTAAATATAATCAATCTGTATCAGTTTCAAGTATTCAAGTATATGAAAGAACTGCAGATGCTGGTGTAAACCAAAGATAGACACACAATGCTGGAGTAACTCAGCGGGACAGCCAGCATCTGCGTTTTGGGTCGAGACCCTTCTTCAGACGTTAGATTCAAGTATGCTTCATTTTTAAGAGTCTGCAGCATTTGAAAGAGAGAGCTAGGGTGATACCGTTCCATTGGTGCCACAGGGATCATTGTTCAGTGCCAGTAAGCTGACCTTGCCTGAACTTGTGAAATAATTAATGGTATATCCCTTGCACACAGGTCAGGGAATGTAGTGATAGAAGGAGCTGGATGCTTAACGGGGAGTGGAGCCAGTTAAAGTGATCAAACTGCGGGGCAAAAATTCTTTGAACCATTTTAGTGTGAAAGTGTTTTTAACTTTTCTGAAGCAGTGAATGAATGATGTAGGAAGGAACTGTAGAGGCTGGTTTATACCGTAGACACAAAATGCTGGAGTAACTCAGCGGGACAGCCAGGCAGCATCTCTGCAGAGAAGGAATGGGTGACGTTTCGGGTCAAGACCCTTCTTCAGACTGTGAATGAATAATACTAAGCGTGCAGGTACAGCAGGCAGTGAAGAAAGCGAATGGCATGTTGGCCTTTATAACAAGAGGAATCGAATATAGGAGCAAAGAGGTCCTTCTGCAGTTGTACGGAGCCCTAGTGAGACCACACCTGGAGTATTGCGTGCAGTTTTGGTCCCCTAATTTGAGGAAGGACATTCTTGCCATTGAGGGAGTGCAGCGTAGGTTTACAAGGTTAATTCCCGGGATGGCGGGACTGTCATATGCTGAGAGAATGGAGTAGCTGGGCTTGTACACTCTGGAGTTTAGAAGGATGAGAGGGGATCTCAATGAAACATATAAGATTGTTAAGGGTTTGGACACACTAGAGGCAGGAAACATGTTCCCGATGTTGGGGGAGTCCAGAACCAGGGGCCACAGTTTAAGAATAAGGAGTAAGCCATTTAGAACGGAGACGAGGAAACACTTTTTCTCACAGAGTGTTATGAGTCTGTGGAATTCTCTGTCTCAGAGGGCGGTGGAGGCCGGTTCTCTGGATGCTTTCAAGAGAGAGCTAAATAGGGCTCTAAAAGATAGTGGAGTCAGGGGATATGGGGAGAAGGCAGGAACGGGGTACTGATTGGGGATGATCAGCCATGATCACATTGAATGGCGGTGCTGGCTCAAAGGGCCAAATGGCCTACTCCTGCACCTATTGTCTATTGTCTATTTTTATTATCGTATGTGACATGTCACAGTGAGATTCTTTGTTTTGCGTACACAAGGTATGCACACAGACGCCACAAGGGCGGCGACCAAGTTACGAAGTATTCCCCAATGGTCCCCCCTTTGTTCTCTGTGCCCCAACCCCCAACCCCCCTCCCACGCAGGGTCCCTCTTTGTTCTCTGTGTCCCCCCCTCAACCCCCCCTCCCATGCAGGGTCCCCCTTTATTGAAACAAGAAGAACCCAGCCAGTCAAGCATTTAACACAACAGTCCTGACCAAAGCTCATTGATTTGAAAGGTTAGCTGGTTCCTCTTTCCACAGATGCTGCTGGACTTGCCGAGTTCACCCGGCATTTCTGTTTTGTTTCAGACCCTGGCATCTGCAGTTACATCTGCTTGTTTCCCACCACTGTATAAATGTGGCACCATGGCAGAGTACTGGGGGGGAAAAGAAGTCCTCATTCTCTCACCTGGATGGAGAGAATGTGAATAAATCATACAAAAAGATTTGACTGCCCAGTGGATCAACAACCAAGCCAAGGCTGCTTCAGTCACCCCACCTTCAGAACTGTAGCAGAATTACAGGAATATACATGGTGAGACGAAGTATCTCAGTGATTTGTAGAAAGAAGGAACTGCAGATGCTAGTTTACAAAAAAAAAGAGAGAAAGTGCGGGAGTAACTACAGGTCATCCCTAGAGAACACGGATAGGTGACATTTTGGGCCTTTTCAGACTGGAGAAGGGTTCTGACCCGAAACATTAGCTGTCCATGTTCTCCAGCGATGCTCCCTGACTTGCGGAGTTACTCCAGCACTTTGTCTCTTTTCTCGTCTCATTGCTTTCTTTGGATCGCTTTGAACCAAGGTTTAATTTAGATATATAAAATCAGAGGCCCAGAAGAAGGATCTGGTTTTTCCTTAAGAGGTCAACAATTTGCGACATTCAATTTCAAATTGTAGAAGGATTAGGAGGTGATTAAGAAAAAAATGTCTTTACTCCAAAGTGTGGTGAAAAAAGGAATCCTCACGGCGTTTCAAACATCACGTTATGAACTTTGAAGAACCCTGTGGCTGAAGATCTGGGAGTGATTTTTGTAGCTCTTGTTTTTTGAGCAGCAGAGGTAAGGTGGCCTGAAATGACCCTCTCTGCTGTAACTTTCTATTGGATGCAGCTGATTTACTGCATCTTGCTGCACAGATAATGCAGCAAGTCCTCGATAACGCAGTCGTTCAGGAAAAGACGCACATTTCATTTCCTGTACATTGGTGCAGCCCACTACTTATGTTGAGGGGAAAGCAGAAAATTAATGGTGTGGATCTTTAGTTAGGTTGTGTCATGGAAAAATCAGAATTGGGAGTTTCAAGTCAACTCAAGTCAAGAGAGTTTATTGTCATGTGTCCCAGATAGGACAATGTAATTCTTACTTTGCTTCAGCACAACAGAATATAGTAGGCATGAATACAGAACAGGTCAGTTCGTGTACGAGGTGAATCGAGGCAATGCTACTTAATCTACCACCTCATTCATCAATGGTTTTGGTTCCACAGCAGGGGACAAGAAAAGACACTTCCTCTGGATTAGCCCGGGGTTATATCACTTCAGCAAAGGTTGAAAGGAGATTTGATGGGTACTGGAGCTTGGCGAGAGGGATAAATAGAAAAAAAGCCGTTACAGTTGGACCAGAGGCTCAAAGTGACAGAAAAAGATACAAGGAGGTAAGAAACAAGGAAGAGTTTTTGGTGGCAGAGAGAACTTCTGGATTGGAAATCCTCTGCCTACTAGGGTGACAGAAACTACCCTTAGTAGGCCATCAATAGATATTTTTAAGACAGAGATAGACAGATTTGTGATTAGTGCGGGTGTCAGGGGTTATGGGGAGAAGGCAGGAGAATGGGGTTAATAATAATAATAATAATAATGGATGGGATTTATATAGCGCCTTTCTAATACTCAAGGCGCTTTACATCGCATTATTCATTCACTCCTCAGTCACACTCGGTGATGGTGAGCTACTTCTGTAGCCACAGCTGCCCTGGGGCAGACTGACGGAAGCGTGGCTGCTAATCTGCGCCTACGGCCCCTCCGACCACCACCAATCATTCACACACATTCACACACATTCACACACATTCACACGCAGGCAAAGGTGGGTGAAGTGTCTTGCCCAAGGACACAACGACAGTATGCACTCCAAGCGGGATTCGAACCGGCTACCTTCCGGTTGCCAGCCGAACACTTAGCCCATTGCGCCATCTGTCGTCCCAAAGGGTTAGGACGGAGAGATAGGATCAGCCATGATTGAATGGCGGAGAAGACTTAATGGGCCGAATGGCCTAATTCTGCTCCTATCACTTGTGACATTGACAAGACAAGACAAGCCTCTTTGGCTGGAGAACGTAGACAGTGTGACCGACAAATGGATAAGTTGCATCATTTATATATCATTCCATGATGGACGACAAACACGGTCATGACAAATACGAGCTCATCCCAACTGTTCTGGCTCAGTTCTGACAACAAAGGCTCTTTCAAAAGCCTGTGATGTTAAACGTGATGGTCAGGGAGTGGCTCGTTGGTGTGTGGTTCAAAGATGCGTTGATTAAATCTGGGTTCTGCGGGTTATGGTCCGAAAATAAATGGTGGCATGAAACAGCAAGATAACAACAACTAAAGTTGTGAAAACAGGCTAAAACATGAAGGTCCTGTGGGTGTATTGACTAATTCAGTGTTAAAGAACAGCGCAACAGCAAAGCCTTCAAGAAACTTGGATAGCTTAAGGGCCTGTCCCACTTGGGCGTCATTTGCGCGTCACGCAGATGGTGCGTGAAGATTTTGCAAATACCAAAATCCTGGGGCACTGCGCGTCACTACCTACGTCACCACGAACCAGGCACGCGTAATGCATCACCATGCGCGAAAATTATGTTGCGTAAATTACGCGCAAATGACGCCCAAGTGGTACAGGCCCTTTACAACTTGATGGTATGAATATTGTGAACATTGATTTCTCCAAGTTCAGGTAATTACCTACTAACAACTCCCCCACTTCACTCGCCCCTTCTCTAACCTGTGCCCCACTAGGAATCCCACTCATTTCTTCACTCCCCCTATCCTCTTCTACCTCTGTTCCCCGTCCCCTTCCACCAATCTTCCTTCCTCTGGCTTCACAATTCACACATCTATCCTTATCTCACACCTTTTGTCTCCATCTTTGGCCTTTGTCCAATCATCTGTTGATCAAACCCCCCCCCCCCCCCCCCCTCCTCGCCATATCCACCTAGCACTTGCCAGGCTTTGCCCTTCCCCCACATATCCTCCAACTTCCTTCCCTCCACCCCCACCACAATCCGTGTGAAGAAAGGTCTTGACCCAAAACATCACCTGTTGATGTTCTCCAGAGATGCTGCCTGACCCGCTGAGTTACTCCAGAACTTTGGGTCTTTTTTCCTTCCTAAACCAGCATCCGCAGTTCCTCATGTCTTCCATTCATGAAACCCCGGTAGCTACTTGCCCTATTCCACGTCTTTGTATCTCAATGGTGTGACCATTTCACTCCAAACCTCAGTGGCAGACTGCAATGAGTCACTTTATCAATGAGGGCAGACTCTACTCCTTGACTTTCGAGCCGAGTCCCAGTCAGAATTAGTCTCAATGGGCCATGGTTCAGAGTCCACCTATCAAGCCCACATCACCAGGGTGAAACGTTGCAAGTTGCTTCTCCCTTGCTCTGGATGGTTGAGGTGGCTACACTCTGTATGCGTTGCTTGTGATTTTTCAGTGTGTGTCCATGGGCAGTCACTGTGGCGCAGCTGTAGAGTTGCTGCCTTACAGAGAACGCAGCGCCGGTTCGATCCCGATTACGGGCGCTGTCTGTTCGGAGTTTGTACGTTCTCCCCGTGACCTGCGTGGGTTTTCTCCGAGATCTTCGGTTTCCTCCCACATTCCAAAGACGTACAGGTGTGTAGGTTAATTGGCTTGATAAATGTAAAAATTGTCCAGCATAAAATGGTCCATCTTCCAGTATAGTCCCTGGTGGACTCTACAGAAGTGATGACCACACGTACAAGGTACAAGGATACAAGGCATTTTGTCAAAGGACTTGAGAATCAGCACAGAGCTTAATCAGATGCCGGATGTCCCCCAAAAAAGTAAAAACACTGTCAAATGACTGCAATGGCAATTCTCTCACATCCTTGGCTTTAACGTGGTCCAGGGATGTGGCTGAGCCCGATGCTGTTAATACCAGGCCCTTTCAGTGGAAATCACAAACTATGCAAGGAGGAGTCTGAAGCTAGAAACACTGTGAACATCAGAGGTATTTGTCGTGGGCCTTTTAAAGGATTACGTTATATGGAGAAACACATGATGCCATGATAACTAAGAATTAAGTCCTTTAGTATATTCACATGAGGATACATACACCTTTTGGGCATTGCCCATACAAATTTCTGTAATAGCAAACCACTTCAATAAAGACACCAAGTGCTGGAGTAACTCAGTGGGTCAGGCAGCATCTGTGGAGAACATGGATAGGAGATGTTTCACAGAATGCTGGAGTAACTCAGCGGGTCAGGCAGCATCTGTGGAGAACATGGATAGGTGATGTTTCACAGAATGCTGGAGTAACTCAGCGAGTCGGGCAGCATCTCTGGAGAACATGGACAGGTGATGTTTCACAGAGTGCTGGAGTAACTCAGCGGATCAGGCAGCATCTGTGGAGAACATGGACAGGTGATGTTTCAAGTCAGGCCACTTCTTTTCCTCCTCTTGGGAAAATCTGGACGTATGAAGTTGGGGCACTACAAAAACCTACTTTCACCAAGTCCTACTCCCAGCACTAAGTCTATTTTGGTAAACCAGAATCTGCAGTTCCTTGTTGCTCCATTTTACTGCCCCACTGGCGAAACCTCCTCAAGGCATGCAGACTTTGAAGGTGTTCTCCTCTTCTCCAGAGATGCTGCCTGACCTGCTGTGTATCAGAGGGCGGTGGAGGCCGGTTCTCTGGTTACTTTCAAGAGAGAGCGAGATTGGGCTCTTAAAGATAGCGGAATCAGGAGATATGGGGAGAAGGCAGGAACGGGGTACTGATTGGGGATGATCAGCCATGATCACATTGAATGGTGGTGCTGGCTCGATGGGCCGAATGGCCTACTCCTGCACCTATCGTGTGTTCTATTTGTAGACCAGCATCTGCAGTTCCTTGATTCTCCACCCTACCATTTAGATGCTGCTCTATTTTAAAACAACCCCACTGTACTGCGAGGAATGTTGTCTCACCGTGACCAAGGAAATTGGGAGCCATCAGGTGGTTCAGCACAGCACCCTGTTGGAGGGGGACAAGCCGACCCGCTGAATCACAACTCACCATTCCTTCTTTACAGTTGGGCTGAGTAAACACAGCTTTTTTTGTGCCTAGAGAACTTCAGACTTTGGAGGTACAGCGCGGAAACGGGCCCATCAGCCCAATGAGTCCGCGCCGACCAGCGATCCCCGTACACTTTCACTATCCTACACACTGGGGACAATTTACAATTCTTAACGAAGCCAATTAACCAATACATCGTTGGAATGTGGGAGGAAACCAGAGCTCCCGGAGAAAACCCACGCGGTCACGGGGAGGACGTACAAACTCTGGACAGACAGCACCCGTAGTCGGGATCGAACCCGGGTCCCTGGGGCTGTGAGGCAGCGACTCTACCGCTGTGCCGCCGCACCCCAGCACCCATCTTCTCTCTTTCGAGAGCATGTGGCAGATCATAACTCAGTGGGGCACTGTTCCACTCGCAGGGCTGGTTTCAGGCCTACTACCACTGGACGGCCTGAAACATGGACGTGGTTAAACAAGTACTCACCGTGGCCATTCCTGGGCCTGGTGATGCACCACAAGCATCGTTGAGGAGCACAGTCCAGAGAGCCGGGAGGGAGCACCAGCTGGGGTAACTCCGACAGCCGCCATGCTTGGGCTGACCGTCTATGCGGCTGAAGCCTCCCAAGGGGGGGGGCGGTGTGGAGTGAGATGGAACGTGGTCGCCAGCTGCTTCACCCCTCGCCTCATGGGGTCCCCAGTTGGCTCAGAAAGGCACTTCTTTCGTCAAAAGGTTGAGCGTTTTGGTGGCGATGTTGCGCAGGGAGAAGGTGGGGGTCTCCGGCGTGAAGGTCAGCAGCAGCTGGTGCTGCCGGGTCTGGATGCCGTAGCTCTTGTGGTCGTCGGCGGCAACGTAGCACTCTGTCGGCGAGTGGGTGAAGCCGGCGTGGAATTCCTCGTTGAGAACTGCTAGAAGAAGGAGGGAAAATAAGTCTGAACACTCCCAATGGTGGGGGGGGGGGGTATAAACATTCACAGCTCCATATTCAAGCACAATACAGGGGCGTTACTAAACACACCCACATTGTGATCAGTTCTAGGGTGCAATCTAAGAAATCCTGAGGTAGACACAAAATGCTGGAGTAATTCAGCGGGTGAGGCAGCATCTATGGAGAGAAGGGATAGGTGACGTTTTGGGGTCAAGACCCTTCTTCAGACTGATGTGGGGGTGGGAAGAACAAAGGTAGAGGCGGAGACAGTGGGCTGTGGGAGAGCTGGGAAGTTTGAGGGGAAAGAGGGAGAAAGCAGTTTCTCCGGAATTGTTGTCTACCTTAGATTTTTCTAGCATCTGCAGTTCCTTCTTAAACACTAAGAAATCCTGCGTTTGATTGCCAACTTGCATTGTTAGGACAATGCTTTATGATCATCGTCTAGTGATTTCTATGGCGAAATGTTTCCCCTCCCCTTCCTACTTCGATGTGAAATTGTCCACCACGCTCACAGCAAGCAGGACCGACTGGAATAGCCGATCTCAGCATGGGAGCTCGGTGGAAAACAGAAGCCCATTTGCATGGCTGGTCATGCATTCTTGCTATTGAGGGAGTGCAGTGTACGTAGGTTTACAAGGTTAATTCCCGGGATGGCGGGACTGTCATATGCTGAGAGAATGGAGCGGCTGGGCTTGTACACTCTGGAGTTTAGAAAGAAGAGAGGGTAACTTATTGAAACATATAAGATTGTTAAGGGCTTGGACACGCTAGAGGCAGGAAACATGTTCCCGATGTTGGGGGAGTCCAGAACCAGGGGCCACACAGTTTAAGAATAAGGGGTAAGCCATTTAGAACAGAGATGAGAAAACACTTTTTCTCACAGAGAGTGGTGAGTCTGTGGAATTCTCTGCCTCAGAGGGTGGTGGAGGCAGGTTCTCTGGATACTTGCAAGAGAGAGCTAGATAGGGCTCTTAAAGATAGCAGAGTCAGGGGATAGAGGGAGAAGGCGGGAACGGGTACTGATTGGGGATGATCAGCCTTGATCACAGTGAATGGCGGTGCTGGCTTGAAGGGCCGAATGGCCTACTCCTGCACCTATTGTCTATTGTCTATCGAGGTTATGTTCACGTACCAGGCTTGTCCTCACTTGCTTCTGCTGGGAAGTACGCAGAGACGGCCAGGGTGTAAAATTGCCGCAGAACTGATCTGCGCCTCTCAGGACTGAGTACTGTCCCTGTAAAATAAATCACGGTTAATGCCTTTCGATACGATACGATAGAACTTTATTCATCCCAGGAGGAAAATTAGACAATAGACAATAGGCGCAGGAGTAGGCCATTCAGCCCTTCGAGCTAGCACCGCCATTCAATGTGATCATGGCTGATCATCCCCAATCAGTACCCCGTTCCTGCCTTCTCCCCATATCCCTTGACTCCGCTATCTTTAAGAGCCCTATCTAGCTCTCTCTTGAAAGCATCCAGAGAACCTGCCTCCACCGCCCTCTGAGGCAGAGAATTCCACAGACTCACCACTCTCTGTGAGAAAAAGTGTTTCCTCGTCTCCGTTCTAAATGGCTTACTCCTTATTCTTAAACTGTGGCCCCTGGTTCTGGACTCCCCCAACATCGGGAACACGTTTCCTGCCTCTAGCGTGTCCAAGCCCTTAACAATCTTATATGTTTCAATAAGATACCCTCTCATCCTTCTAAACTCCAGAGTGTACAAGCCCAGCTGCTCCATTCTCTCAGCATATGACAGTCCCGCCATCCCGGGAATTAACCTTGTAAACCTACGCTGCACTCCCTCAATAGCTAAAGATCTTGGGAAAGGAGCACTTAGTTTGTGAGGGGCCGGAACGCTTTGCTACACAAAGGCGCTGGCCCAGAGGGACCCAATTGTTCATCCTTCAGATGCGGCATTGTTAAGGAGGCTGACGATTAATGCCCTTGGGAAAGAGGTAAACCCCCTTCTTGAATCAACAAGCTCATAAAAAAGTTATCGACACAAAAGCTGGAGTAACTCAGGGGGGGTCAGGCAGCATCTCTGGAGAAAAGGAATAGTCGATGTTTCGGGTCGAGTCCCTCTTCACTCTGGGAGCAACCGTAGGAGATGCCACACCTGTCCCTATACCTCTCCCCTCAGCCCGAAACATCACCATGGAGGCATGGTGGTTAAACAACTGGTAATCCAAAAACTATCAGGGGTTTCGGCCCGAAACGTTGCCTATTTCCTTCGCTCCATAGATGCTGCTGCACCCGCTGAGTTTCTCCAGCACTTTTGTCTACTATCAATTACTATCAATCCAGAGAGAAACAAGTTCAAATCCCAACATGTGGAATTTAAATTCAGCTACTCCAACTTCAGCCACTTGGAGTTTAGCACTACAAGTAAAAGGTGACTACAAAAATATGGGATTGCTGTAACAACTCACTGGGCTCCCCATTATCCTTCAGGGAGGGGAACTTTCCATCCTTACCTGATCTGCATATGCTAGTTTACACCCAAGATAGACAAAAAATGCTGGAGTAACTCAGCGGGTCAGGCAGCATCCCTGGAGAAAGGAAATAGGTGACATTTCGGGTCTGAAAAAGGTCGACCTGAAACGTCGCCTATTCCTTTGTTCCAGAGATGCTGCCTGACCCGCTGAGTTACTCCAGCATTTTGTGTCCATCTTTGGATAGTGTGTGGTTCTGTTTCCCGTCTAGGTGACAGGAATAGCAATGCCGTCGGAGGCACGGTGGTGGCGCAGCGGTAGACTACTGCCGTGCAGCGCCCGAGACCCGGGTTCGATCCTGACTACAGGTGCTTGTCTGTACGGAGTTTGTACTTTCTCCCCGTGACCTGCGTGGGTTTTCTCCGAGATCGTCAGTTTCCTCCCACACTACAAAGACGTGCAGGTTTGTAGGTTAATTGGCTTGATGTAAAAAAAATGTAAAAAATTGTCCCTAGTGCGTGTAGGGTGTTATTAATGTGCGGGGATCGCTTCGGTGGGCCGAAGGGCCTGTTTCCGTGCTGTATCTCTAAACTAACCTAAGCATGCCGCGCTGTTTTTCTACTACCTTCTCCCAATTGCGGGTGTAGTGAGGGAGGGGGGAAGGAGAGGATGAGGAAGCCAGTCCTAGATGCCATCAGATGGAGCAGGTCCAACTCCTTTACCATGCACCGGCAGAGTAAAGGGCCTGTCCCACTTACGTGTCCTTGGCACGCAAATTACGCGACCTCGTGGTCGTGTTGAGGCGCACGGGCATCGTGTGGCCGGTCCCACTGAGAAGCGCGGAGGGGTATGAAGTTGTGCGCGACATCGCGCGGGGTTCCGAAATCTTTGTAGCGAACGAAATCTTCGTGCGCCACCGGCCTGTCGCGTAACTGACGGCCAAAGTGGGACAGGCCCAAGACCCTGGCGCAACGCAACGTCTCACCTCCAACAGCAGCAGAAGCAGGCAAACGATCGCCGAGCTCGGCCTGGGGCTCACGGCCGTTGCGGATCCGGATCCGACCCCACTCCTACTCCCAGAGCAGGGCCAGGTGAGGAGCTGTTCTGCTGGCGGGGAGGATTTGATGAACTTTTCAGAAGGTTTTGTTTGGCGGGGAGAAACAAAAGCAGTCAGACTTTGCAGTTCAGAGCTTTGTCGATCTGCAGAGACTTTCTTTGTTCAAGGATTCCTCTAATTAGGGAGGATTTGTCCGTGTATCTGTAAAGTCGTAGGAGCGGCAGTGGCTGGCGGAAGGCCAAGTTACACTTGAACGAGTGGGAGCTGAGTCTAGAGTGGTGTTTGTGGTCAGTAACATCGGAAAGCTCCCTCCTACACCGACTTGCCCGGTCCAGGTGGGCTGGGTAAGAACGGCAACAGTGCCTTGGATTTCGTTGAAGCCGGGGAGGAGTCGGAGGCCTGAGGAAGAAGCATAAGGAAGCTCCATTTTTTTACGACGGGGAGGATTGGCACGGACATTTCCTATCTTATCAGGAGGAGACTGCTTCTGTTGCTTGCCAAGAAAGCCTTCACAGGACTATTTAACTGCTGCAAAAGAGTGGAGGTGCAGCAACAGCAGAAAGACTGCTTTGGATATAAACTACTGATACTTTGTGTGTTGTGCCACGCCCTAAAGATGGCGGCCCCTCAGAGTTATGCAGCTGTCGTGCGGTCGGCAGTCTCAGAGACTGAGGGCCATGAGTTGATGGGGCGCACATATGGTGTAAAAATGTACATGAAGAGCAACCTGCCCTTAAAAGCCTTTCTAGATGCGTTGGGTGAGACTGTTGGCAAGAAAGCCATAGTCTCGGGCGCGGTGGTCAGTGGGAAGGTTGTGGTTATACTAAAGACTGAACAGGCGGTGGCTCTGGCTCTGGAAAGGGGGGTAACAGCAGGGGGGATTTTCGCGGCGGTGGACCCATGGGGGGGTCCCGTTTTGCCGGTCATTCTGTCCAATGTTCCCACTTTTGTTCCGGATGCGCTCCTGCTCCCACATGTAAGGAAGCTGGGGGAGGTGCGGTCAGGGCTCACCAAACTGTTGTACAGGTTTGACGATCCTGAGATGCAGCATGTATATACGTTCAAGCGTCGCGTGTATATACAGTTGGCAAAGGGGATGGACACGGAGGGGAGTTTTGAGGTGGAGGTGGATGATTTCTCCTATCGCGTGTTCTGGAATGCGGGCCAAGTGCGTTGTCACGGTTGCAAACAGGTGGGGCATTTTCGCAAGAATTGTCCCAGGACCCGGGCTGCCAGTTCCACCACGATGGCACGGGAAAGCACTACTGGCCCATCTGGGGCTGCTGGTTTTACCACGGTGGCCCGTGAAGGCTTTACTCCCCTACCCCCAACCCCTATCCCCCCACCACCCCCATGTCCCGTACCTGTGGCGGTGGATGCCGGAGAAGTGCGTAGGGTGGATGGGAAGGTTTGGGAGCATCAGCAGGGGAGGAAAGTCAATAAAAAGAAGAAACATCTCCAGGCTGATCCCCTAGAAGATGATCACCTCCAAGCGGGACCCCAGGAAGCAGATAATTTCATGCTCGCCTCTGAGATAGAAGGTAATGTGGAGGTAGAGGCTTCTGCAATGGAGCTCACCGTACCACCGTACGCCAGTGGTTCGAAGAGGAGGAGGCATGGGTCGTCCGATACAGAGAAGGGCCCTGAAGTTCAGGGGCAACCTGAAGGGGAGCCTTCCCCTCCTGTTGAGGTGGGGTACCCAGGGCAAGTTTCCTCTGAGGGGGAGGATGCCTCTGTAGGTCTGGGGCCACCTGAGAGTGGCGATATATTGCTCTTGGGGGCTGTTCCCCCAGAAAACATGTCTGCTAGCTTAGTGGATGACCAGGGGCAGCCTGAAGGGGGGGAATTGGGTGAGGGGGTGGGTCCCCAACATGAGCTCCCCGTTGAGGCTACAAGCCCAGTTGAGGGGTGTAATGCCCCACTGGTTGAGGGAGCAGGGGAGACTCCAGTAACATCGGCCCCTGAGGGACACAGTGGGGTGATTCACCTGGTGGTGGGGGACGGGGACTCTCTGGGTGACGGTGCAGGGGCGGATACCCTGGGTGCGGAGGAGGGCAAGATCGTTTTGGATCGTGTCCTTAGGTCGGACTCCAGACAGACCCGCTTACAGCAAGGCCCGGAGACTTGCTCTGAGTTCACTGTTCCCAATCTGGTTACAGAGGGCGATGGGAGCGTGCAGGAGACTGGCCAACTGTCAGAAAGCTTGCCGCGGTCAGAGGCACCGGTACCTGCCCCTGTCACTGATCCTGGGGGTGGGATGGTGACAGAGGAGGGACTGTGTGATGTGGCTGGAATGCCCACCTCACAGGGAGGGGTGAGCGAGGCGGCTGAGAGTAGTAACCATCTGGACTCGGGCTCGGACATTGAGTGTGAGGAGGAGGGGTACCCGGAGTCCATCGACAATGAGTTGACGGACTGCTCCACCCGCGGCCCCGTGTCTCAACTTGTCGAAGTCTGGGAACTTCGGAAGTTCTTAAAGGACACTAGAGGGAGTAGGAACAAGGTGGAGTTGGCTGTCGACCGCTGGTCGGACCTGATGGCGCCCATGCAGTCCATTCATGCCATCCTTCAGAAGAAGGGGAATGAGGCGGGGCTAGTAAGAAATGAGAGGCGCCAGTTCCAAGAGCTTTTTAAGGCCCTAAAGAGAGGGAAGAAGGGTAGGGGCGGCTCCAATCCATCACCGGGGTCGGGTAAAAGATCAAGTGTACTTTCAAAATGAAGCTCACTATAGCCAGCCTTAATATCAATGGGGGCAGGGGGTCTCTCCGTAGGTTTCACCATCTCTCAGTGCTCAGAGACGGGAGATATGCGGTGAGCTTCCTGCAGGAAACACACACTGTGGCTAGTGATGAACCCACATGGCTCCTGGAGTGGGAAGGGGGGGTCTATATGAGTCATCTCAGCTCCAAATCGAGTGGAGTAGCCTTCCTGTTGGCCCCGTCTTTCCAGCCGGAGATCCTCAAAGTGCAGGAGGTTGTACCAGGCCGTTTGCTGTATCTGGCCGTGCGCTTGGATGGTGTGCCATTACACTTCGTTAATGTGTACGCCCCCAAGATCGGCGCAATGCAGACGCGCTTAACAGGGGAAGTGACCACGTTGTTGAATACTATCGACCGTGGGGAGTGTGTTTTCCTTGGGGGAGATTTTAATTGTGCCCTTGAGACAAGAGATCGCTCTGGCGTTCAGCGTGACCCGGGAGCAGTGAAGACTTTGAGGGAGATGGTGGACTCTTTTGAGCTGGTAGATGCTTGGCGGAATTTCCATCCTGACTCTAACGCCTTCTCGTACAGGTTTGAGGGTGGTGGGTCCCGTATTGATCATTTATACGTGTCCAAGGCCTATGTCTCTTGTGTTTCGGCAGCCTCCATGCAGCCGGCGCCATGCTCGGACCATTGCCTGGTGCGAGTGGACTTTATCCCAGCGCGCACACGGGCAGGGTCCGCGTACTGGCATTTAAATAGCCAGCTGTTGGAGGATTGCCGATTCCGGGATTCATTCAGGCAGTTCTGGGTGAGGTGGAGAGAGAGGCAGGGGCGTTTCCTTTCCCTAAGGCAGTGGTGGGACGTGGGGAAAGTCTACGTCCGTCAGTTTTGCCAGGACTATGCGAGGGGGTCGACCAAGGGGCGGGAATCCGAGATCGGACGGCTTGAGAGAGAGTTGCTCGACTCGGAGGCTCATCTGGATCAGACTGGTGGGGCTTCGTGTGAGTGGGAGGAATACCAGGAGAAGAAGGGAGCACTGAGGGACTTGCAGCTTAGGAGGTCCCGGGGTGCGTATGTGAGGTCGCGGGTCCAGATGTTGCACGACCTGGACCGCGCCTCCCCCTTTTTCTTTTCTCTGGAGAAGGGGCGAGGAGCCCGCAGGCAGCTTGTAGAGTTGCTTGCGGATGATGGCTCCTCTGTCACAGATCCAGAGAGCATTGGTGCCTCGGTTCGGTCTTTCTACAGGACTCTGTTCTCAGCTGGCACATCGAGTGGGGAGGCGCAAGAAGTCCTGTGGGAGGGCTTACCCGTAGTGTGCAATGATGTGGCTGAACACCTGGATGATCCCCTAACTCTGGAGGAGTTGACTGGTGCCCTGCACCAGCTTAGGAGGGGCAAGTCTCCAGGGCTGGATGGGCTGACTGTGGAGTACCTTAGAGCCTTCTGGGATGTCCTGGGGGGCGACTATATGAAGGTCCTGGGGGAGAGCATGGCGACCGGGGAGATGCCTTTCTCTTGGCGCAGGGCAGTTGTTGTCCTGCTGCCCAAGAAGGGCGATCTTCGCCTTTTGAAGAACTGGCGCCCGGTCTCTCTCCTCAGCACGGACTATAAAGTCTTTGCAAGGGCATTGGCGAATCGCCTGGGTCCCGTGCTGTCCCAGGTGATCCACCCTGACCAGTCGTACACAGTCCCGGGCCGGTCCATCCAGGACAATATCCATCTGCTCCGGGACCTGATCCATCTGTCCCAGGGGGCTGGTCAGTCGGTCGCCTTTCTCTCCCTCGACCAGGAGAAGGCGTTTGACAGGGTGGAGCACGACTACCTTCTTGGGACTCTGCAGGCGTTCGGATTTGGACCGCATTTTGTGGCCTGGGTCCGACTGTTATATACTGCTGCAGAATGCCTTGTTAAGGTCAACGGCTCTTTGTTGGCCCCCATTCCCTTTGGGAGGGGGGTTCGTCAGGGATGTCCCATGTCCGGCCAGCTGTATTCCATCTGTGTCGAGCCTTTCCTGTGCCTTCTCCGGAGGCGGTTGACAGGCCTGGCTTTACCGGGGCCGGGGATGGAGGTGGTTCTCTCGGCCTACGCCGATGATGTCCTTCTGATGTTCACCGACCCTGTTGACCTGCGGAGGATGCGTGAGTGCCAGCAGGTTTTCTCGGCTGCATCCTCCGCCAGGATCAACTGGGGGAAGTGTTCTGGTCTCTTGATGGGTGGGTGGCAGGTGGACTCCCTGCCGGAGGAGATGGCAGGTTTTGCGTGGAGTACAACGCACCTCCTTTATCTGGGGGTCTACCTGAGTCCCGCTGAGGAGGGGTGGCCGGCGAACTGGCAGGAGCTGGAGGCGAAAGTGGTCGCCCGGCTGGGACGTTGGTCAGGCCTACTTGGTGTGCTCTCTTACCGGGGCAGGGCTATAGTTATAAACCAGCTGGTGGCCTCTCTACTGTGGTACCGGATGGCCACTATGGTCCCATCCTCTTATTTTATAACCATGTTACAGAGGAGATTGGTCAACTTCTTCTGGGGGGAGAGGAACCACTGGGTCTCTGCTGGGGTTCTGAGTCTCCCGTTGGAGGAGGGTGGTCAGGCGCTGGTCTGTATTCGTACCCAGGTGGCGGCTCTCCGACTCAGGACCCTGCGGAGGTACGTCTACTCGGACTACCCTCCTAAATGGCACGTGCTGGCGACGTACTTTTTCCGTCAGGGGCGGTGCCTTCAGGAGGGCTCCCGGCTCCCGGTAGCGGGCATGAGTCGACGCGCTAGGCGGGAGTTGCCTGGCTTTTACCGTGAAGTCCTGAAGGCCAGGAATTTGGTCACCTTCAGCCAGGGCCCTGCTCCTCAGGGGGAGGGGGGTGTCGTGGCTGTGACGGTGGGTATCGAGGAGAGGCGTGTGCATGGAGCGATTCCGGACGAGCTTACCCCCGCTCAGTCGGAATTGTTCATAGGGCCCATGGCCCGGGACCCTCCCCGAGAGCCGGCCCCATGCAACATGAGCCGCCTTTCTGAGATGCCCAGTGTGCCATTCCGTGGCGCGGAGAGGCGTGTACTGTACAGGCTGCTCTTGCACACTCTCCACTTCCTCGCCCTCGTCTTCCGTCCAGACACACCCTGGCGGTCCGTGTTACCACCTGACGAGGGGAGCGGTCCCCAGTGGAGGTATCTCTACAAGGGAGTCCTCCCCCTTTACATCGGGGACCTGGGGTGGAGAGTTTTGCACAAAGCCGTGGCCTGTAATAGGTACTTGAGCCGGTTCACGGACTCTTCCCCTGCTTGTCATTTCTGCGGTGAGGAAGAGACCGTGTTCCACGTGTATATAGAGTGCGAGAGGTTGCAGCCCCTGTTCGAGTATCTGAAAGGGCTGCTCCTCAAGTTTTGGTTACATTTTAGTCCAACGCTATTAATTTATGGGCACCCGGTAAAGAGGGGGGAGGGTCGGGAGGGAGGAGGGGGTCTCCCTGTCGGACTGCTCCTGGGCCTGGCCAAGATGGCCATTCGCGGGTCCAGGCAGCGGGCGGTCGATGGCCGCACAGCGGTCGGCTGCCTGCCCCTTTTCCGGGGTTACGTCCGTGCCCGCGTGTCCCTAGAGAGGGAACACGCGGTGTCCACGGGGACTGTGGAGGCCTTCTGTGAATGCTGGTCACCGCAGGAGGTTGAATATATTATAGATAAAAATGTTAATATTTTAATTTGATAATTATGTGTAAATGGTTTTTAAAATTGTGTGAGCTTTCTACCCTTCCTTGTAAATTGTACATTTGTTTAAAAATCTAATAAAAAAACATTTACGGAAAAAAAAAAAAAAAAAAAAAAAAAAAAAAAAGAGCGGGGCCAAGAAAATTGAAGATGGACACAAAATGCAGGAGTAACTCAGCGAGACCGGCAGCATCTCTGGAGAGAAGGAATGGGTGACGTTTCGGGTCAAGACCCTTCTTTTCAGACTGAAGAAGAGTCTCGACACGAAACATCACCCATTGCTTCTCTCCAGAGATGCTGCCGGTCCCGCTGAGTTACTCCAGCTTTGTGTCCATCTTCAAATGACGTCACGCGCTCCCGACGGCTGTGCGGACTCATGTAATCGCGAGCGACCTTCGCGGGACCATCGAGGCTCAACGCGACCACGAGGTCACGTAATTTGCGTGCCAAGGACACGTAAGTGGGACAGGCCCTTAAGGCAATGCAGCGCTAGAGATCGGTCACTGTTGCCATCAGCTGTAATGCAGCTCGGCTGGATGCTTACCCAGCTGCTGGCTGCTTTCCACGCCATGGGGCTGCAAGGTGAATAAATTCTTGTTCTGTTCCCTGTTTATTAGCAGAAGACTGGAGAAACAAGACCATAGATCAGCCAAAGCCAAAAAAAAAAAAAAAACAGCTGAATGAGGAGATATGGTAATCGGCCTTGAGAACTGCTTGGATTGGTATTTCTATCAACAATTCACAGACCACTGTCCCCAAGCCTGAACAATGCACAACCTCAGCAAATCAAAGTGAATACAAGAACACTGCACCAAGCAAGTGCAAACATTAGATAATTAGCCATATTTAACACCTGGACCAGGATGCAGATGCGGAACCACTATCTATAAATTGGAATTGGTAGAATTTGGATAGAATTCCCAAAAGGTTCTGTACTCTCTACTGCTCCCACGATACTAAACTGTTATTAGAAGTACCAATCCATCTCTTCGGCAAACAATCCCAATGAACCAAGCGCGTCCCCATTACTCCTGTCTTATAAAATCTTAAGGAACCAAAACTACCGCTTAAAATCTCAATGGATTCACTCTTTTTCATCCAACACCATCCCTCCCAAACAAAATCCCACCAAACCATTTTGTCGCCCCACATTCAACACCACTAGGGCAGCACGGTGGTGTAGTGGTCGAATTGCTGCCTTGCAGCAACAGACACCCGGGTTCGTTCTTGACCAAAGGTGCTCTCTATACGGAGTTTGTACGCTCTCCCCGTGACCAGTGTGGGTGTGTGTGTGTTTCCCACCCCCCCCCCCCCCATTCCAAAGACGTGCAAGTTTGTAGGTTAATTGACTTTGGTAAAATTGTAAAAGGTCCGTAGTATGTGTAGGATGGTGTTAATGTGCGGAGATCGCTGGTGGGCGCGGACTGGGTGGGCCGGGCCTGCTTGCGCGCTGTTTCTCTAAACTAAACTAAACCACTGTACGACGTCCAAAGTTGCCAACATTCCAGTTATTTTCGTGGCATCGTTGAACGTTCTTCAAATGCTGAAAGCCTCCACTAGAGTAAAACCATAGTGGCAAATAACATGACATCCTATTTTCGGGAATTAATCATTTCTGTAGAAAATATATATATGCATTTAATTATTTCATATTAACAAGGCAGAACACATATTGGACGATGAATTTTACCCAAGCTTGAAGGGAACCCGTGTGTGTGTGTGTGTGTGTTTCCAGACACCAACAAATCGCAGGCAAAAGTAGCAAGACAGTTGGGTAAATAATGGGAAGGTAGCAAAAGCCTGCTTAGATTTTAAAGTCTGTAGGATGGAGTGATGGTTAGAATTGCAAGGAGCTCAGGGAAAGAAAAGCTATGTTTAAGATAATGTGATAAGCATTATTTACAACACTTAGAGGACTGAAAAGATGAGAGATAGAACACTTATTACCTAGAAAGAAAAGTTGCAGACAAGTGGGTAAATTGGAGAAGCGGTGACGGGGAGACGGGGTGATGTGTTGAGGGAGCAGGCTGGGTGAGGCAGGGCAGGGAGGTATTAGCCCCGAAAAGCAGAGGAGCGAGGGGGGGGAAGGAAACGGCCTTGATGGAATGGCTTATTGAGGCAAGGATGGAATGGTTCGGAGAGAGGTTCAGGGAGGTAGCAGCCGGGGGGTGGAGAGAGTCAATTGAGAGTGGAAAGAGGGAATTAGAGAGTAAAGCCATAAGGAAGGAACGAGCGGTAGAGAGAAAGAGCAATGCGGGAGAGGTCATTTCTGTTGAGATGATTCTGTGCCCGATGGGAAGGCCAGTTTTTCCAAGGGATGTCATATTGTTGATGGTGTAGTGGCCTGGACGAGGTCAGGAAAGGCCAGACGCCAGGCAGGTTTAATGAATCCTGGCGAACACACAGAACGCCCCCGACTAGGAACCCGGAAACCCTGTGGGCAGACAATCGTCCCTGTTCCTCAAGAGCCGAGGGGGATGACCCAAGGGGTGGCCTAATCCCCAGGGACCGCCACAATGGGAATCATTCCCAAGGCAGGATAGGGACTAAAGTTCTCTCATGTTCAAGAGGCAGCTCCATAAAATCAGGAGAGACAAGTGAAGGCCTCCGGCTTGGGTAGAGTCAGGATCCAGCACTATGAGGCATTAACACTCCCGCTGCTCCACTAAGTGGAGCAGCGGGAGTGTTAATGCCTCATAGTGCTGGATCCTGACTACAGATCTTGTCTGTGTGGAGTAAATACGTTCTCCCTGTGACAACATGGGTTTTTCTCCGGGTGCTCCGGTTTCCTCCCACATCCCAAAGACATGCAGGGGAATGGGGGTTAATTGGCTTCTGTAAATTACTCCCAGCATGTAGGGATAGCCTAAAACGAGTGTGCCGGGTGAACGATGGTAGGCGTGGACTCGGTGGGCCCGTTTCCACACTGTATCTCTAAACTAAGTGTTTGTGGTCTTGAACATGCACATGCTCTGATTGTCTGGTTTAGTTTAGTTTTAGAGATACAGCGCAGAAACAGCCCTTCGGCCCACCGAGTCCACCCCCCCCCCAACGATCCCCGCACACAAACACCATCCCACATACACACACTGGGGACAATTCACACATACCAAGCCAATTAACCTAGAAACCTAGGTAGACGCAAAATGCTGGAGTAACTTAGCGGGTGAGGCAGCATCTATGGAGAGAAGGAATGGGTGACGTTTCGGGTCGAGACCCTCGCAGGGTCTCGACCCGAAACGTCACCCATTCCTTCTCTCCATAGATGCTGCCTCACCCGCAGAGTCACTCCAGCTTTTGCGTCTACCTTCGATTTTATCCAGCATCTGCAGTTCTTTCTTACACCTAGAAACCCGCACGTCTTTGGAGTGTGTGGTAGGAAACCGGAGATCCCGGAGAAAACCCACGCAGGTCACGGGGAGAACGTACTAACTCCGTACAGACAGCACCCGCAGTCAGGATCGAACCCGGGGTCCCTGGCACTGTTAGGCAACAGCCCCACTGCTGCGCCACCATGCCGCCCTTGTCTGGTCTGGTTGACATCTCTCATTTTATTTGAAATATCAAAGGACAACTTACCCAATAATGCTGTGGTGTAAAGGAATGCAGATGGGGAAAGTGCACTGATGTAAGCTGAGGCATGTTTTTAAAGGTTCAAGCACTGGGCTCCAGAATCGTTCCACTAACTGGAGGCAGGAGAAAGAAAATGCAAATAATGTCACATATTGCAGGAACAATATACATCCAACTCTTTCGACGATATCAACCCCCTTCCAGTCGCTTGCACTGTAGATGATACTCTGCGGAGGAGCTGACTCGGCTACTTTCCACGCTTGCGAATAGGTCAGTAAAACGACCTCCAGCTTCTCTGCTGATGTAGTGAAATCTGGTCACAGAGAGTGATAATCAATTCAGGTTTGCTCTCTCAACTCTCAGTGCCGCAGCCGGTGGATAGATCTGCTGCCTCTCAGCGCCAGAGACCCGAGTTTGATCCTGACCGCGGGTGCTGTCTGTGTGGAGTTTGCACGTTCTCGTGCGGCTGCATGGGTTTCCTCCAGATGCTCCGGTTTCTTCCATGGCCAAATAACGTGCGGGTTTGTGGGTTAAATAGGCCGCAATGTGTGGGAGTGGTATGCAGAAGGGGGATGACACTAGATTAGGGTGAACGGGTGATCGATGGTCGGAGTGGACTCGGGGGGCCGAAGGGCCTGTTTCCCTGCTGGATCTTTCAATCAATCGACCGATCCAGCTTCTGATCTTTGTGCAGTAACTTCTGGTTAAAAGATTTGCAGGAGAGTTTGGGGGGGGGGGGGGAGAAAAACTGCAATGAAGCAAAATAACAGCAGCGTGCAAAAAACAAAATCAGAGCTGACAGTTGGCTGACGACAGCTGTAAAGGACCTTTGCCTCACCTCTGTCTGAACTTGCTGCAAAGATGGAGTTGGTCCACACAGCAAGCACACGTCCACACCAGGGACCAACTGAAAGGTCAGCAGCCTGTGTGGTACCTAGAACAAGAGAGGGGAAGGAAATTAAATCATTATGCCCCCCCAAAACTTGAGCGAAAGATTTGTAATGTATGTAGTGCTGAGGCCTGATAAGGCACTGGTCAGACTGCATTTGGAGTATTGTGTGCAGTTTTGGGCCCCATATCTGAAGAAGGATGTGCTGGCGTTGGAGAGGCACTAGAGGAGGTTTACAGGAATTATCCCAGGGATGGAGACAAAAGTGCTGGAGAAACTCAGCGGGGTGCAACAGCATCTATGGTAGAAAAAAAAAATTGTTATTTCTAAAGTTAACTAAACTTTTAATGATTTTGTTGTGCCTGCTTTCTGGAGTCTAAAGTAGCATGAGAACTAAATCATGAGTGTTAACAGGTGTTAAAATAGCCCTCATGACTTACTCATGTTTTAATAGGACTTGAGGTCATAGCCTCAGAGTAAATTGACGCACGTTTAGAAAGAAGAAGAGGAGAGTTTCTTTAGTCAGATGGTGGTGAATCTGTGGAATTCATTGCCACAGACGGCTGTGGAGGCCAAATCAATGCATATTTTTAGGGCGGAGGTTGACAGATTCTTGATTAGTACGGGTGTCAGGGGTTACGGGGAGAAGGCAGGAGAATGGGGTTGAGAGGGAGAGATCGATCAGCCATGATTGAATGGCGGAGTAGACTTGATGGGCCCGATTCTGCTCCTGGAACTTATGACGGCAAGGTTTAGGAACATCAGAGACTATTGGTAAGCACTTTCATACAAATCCTCCACCCAGAGAGTATCTGCATGGCACAAATGCTGCGTCACATTGATTGGCTTGCCTCATTGGAATTCAGGAGCAGCAACAAATCGGAACTGAAGAGATTGGGGAATAATCACATTTTTGAAAGGAGGCAGCCATGCCCACTGATGAATAAGCAAAAACCCAAAGTGCTGCAAACACCTGTGAAGTCAGGCATCTTCTGTAGACAGAGAGTTGACAATTCAGGTCAGAGACCTCCCTCCAAATGCAGCTCGAGCTGCTGGGTGCAGAATTCTCAGTTGGGTTTTCATTTCGAGTTCCCACTGTCGGCAGTTTCTATTCCCACGTACAAACATATAAATTAGGAGCAAGCTTCGGTCATTCAGCCCATCAAGCCTGCTCGGCCACTTCATAAATCACAGCTGGTCAGATTGTAATGTCATCCAATATGAAGAACCTTTCTCCCTCTTGCTACTTTGACGCCACTGGGCCTGTACTCACTGGAGTTTAGATGGATGAAGGGGGACCTCATTGAAACTTACCGAATAATGAAAGGCTTGGATAGAGTGGATGTGGAGAGGATGTTTCCACTGGTGGGAGAGTCTAGGACCAGAGGGAATTGCCTCAGAATTAAAGGACATTCCTTTAGGAAGGAGATGAGGAGGAATCTCTTTAGTCAGAGGGTGGTGATTCTGTGGAATTCTTTGCCACAGAAGGCTTTGGAGGCCAAGTCAATGGATATTTTTAAGGCAGAGATGAATAAATTCTTAGGTCGACAAAAATGCTGGAGAAACTCAGCGGGTGAGGCAGCATCTATGGATAGAAGGAAAGGCGACGTTTCAGGTCGGGACCCTTCTTCAGACTGATTCTTGATTAGCATGGGTGTCAGGGGTTATGGGAGAAAGCAGGAGAATGGGGGTTAGGAGGGAAAGATAAATCAGCTGTGACTGAATGGCAGAGTAGACTTGTGGGCCGAATGGCCTAATTCTGCTCCTATCACTTATGACCTTATTTACCGGCTTCTGCCAGAAACTATTGGAAGACTCTGCTTCCACTGTCCTTTGAGAAAGGGACAAAACCCTCAGAGAAAAAAAATTCTCTTCGTCTCTGCCTTAACTGGATGACCCTTATTTTTATACGGTGAGTTTGTTCTGTATTCTCCCACAAGAAGAAACTGCCTCTCTGTGAAGCCCCTCAAGATCTTCTATGCATCAGTTAAATCACCTCTCACTTTTCTAAGCTGCAGCTACTGTATACAAGCCTAGCCCATGCAACTGCTTCACACAAGACAACCTGACTTTTCCAGTTATCAGTCAAGAAAACTACCTCTAAATATCCCGTTAAATAAGACAACCAATACCATATGATCATGCGCAGGCTCGGCGATCGTTTCGCTGAACGCCTCCGCACAGTCCGCCTTAACCTACCTGATCCCCCGGTTGCTGAACCCTTTAACTCCCCCTCCCATTCCCACATTGACCTTTCTGTCCTGGGCCTCCTCCATTGTCAGAGTGAGGCCCAGCGCAAATTGGAGGAACAGCAACTCATATTTCGCTTGGGCAGCTCACACCCCAGCGGTATGAATCTTGATTTCTCTAACTTCAAGTAACCCTTTGCTTTCCTTCTCTCTCCATCCCTCCCCTTCCCAGTTCTCCGACCAGTCTGAATGTCCCCGATTACATTTTATCTTTGCTTTGTCGTCACCTTCTTGCTCACAATTTTCTATTCCACATTTTGCCTTGAGCATTATCTCTTTTGATGTCTCGTTTTCACACCTTACCCTTCCTTATCTCTGTTTCTCCCTCTCCTCGGACTCTCAGTCTGAAGAAGGGTCTCGGCCCGCAAAATCACCCATTCCTTCTATCCAGAGATGCTGCCTGTCCCGCTGAGTGACTCCAGCATTTTGTGCCTAATTCCATATGCAGAATTCCTGATGAGATCCTGCCAATACTTTATGTACCTGAGGCTTAAGCTCTTTTGTATTCAATTTCCCTCCACGAAATCAATTGTGTCATCTAACCACCCAGATGCCTTTTGGTCTATCTTACTCAAGAGGCTACTATTGCTTGTTGTCGGATATTGGAGAGAAGGCAACAGATTTGATTGCAAATCCTTCAAAGTTGAACAGCTAGCCAATACTTGAGGCTTGCTATGAAGAATGGTCAGATGTGTCAAGAGCTGTACATCAGCAAAAGCCCATGCCATTTTGGCAAAGCCAATGGCTAGGCCAGCCATGATTGAATGGCGGAATAGACTTGATGGGCCGAATGGCCTAATTCCTGCTCCTATCGCTTATGATTTTACACAGCATCGGAGAAATTAAACTGAAGACAGAGAGGGACAGTTCAAGCCGGAACACATCTATGGTTTCATCATACTGAGATAGTCAGCATATTACTTTTCAACATACAACTTCTCTATTCATAATGAATGTATTTTGACATTTGTTAAGAATCTAATGGTGCAATCAGGAAGAGAGTCATTCCTTGCTGAAGTATTATGCTGACAACAATTAAGTCTATGTTCCCAAGATTCCTGCTTGTGAAATAGAACAAGTAATAGAACTACAAGCTTCTCGATAGAATGACAGGACATTTCAGGTCGGGACCCTTCTTCAGACTATCGAATCTGAAGAAAGATCTCAACCAAAACGTCGTCTGACCATTTTCCTCCGCAGATGTTGCATGGCCCGTTAAGTTCCTCCAGCAGGTTGGGTTTTTTTTTGCTCTAGTTTGTAGATGATTATCTGTTACTTACAGTAGGGCTGCCTTGTGGCAAGTAGATGGGGTAGTCCCGTGATGAGTTGGGTGCCAGCGATCCAACCAGCCACGTCAACAGAACCACCTCCTGGGCGGCCAGTCGCCACCACTTCTCCGTGGCCACAACCACTTTGCCCATGACCATCAGGCACCCAAAGTTGCTCTGTGCCGCAGCCACAAATACTTCCAGTGCTTCCTGAAGTGGACCAGAAATAATGAGCAACTTTAGTAAATATACAAGGAACTTGCATTTCTATAGAACTTACCCACCTTGTTTTCGGGGATTTCCCAAACCACTTTACGGCCTATTTATAGGGATACTTATCCTGCAGACACCGTCAAAATGTAGGAAACCACGTAGGGAATTGTGCACAACAAGCCCCCACACAGTTATAATGGCCAGGAATTTGGCTGAGTGAAAAATATAGCTCAGGATTCCAGGGAGAACACCACTGCTCCTATTCAAAGATGTGAGCTATTTTACATTCACCCAGAAGAGCAGACATTGTCAGGTCTCACCCTGGGAGCAATAATAGTTAAGGGTGCATTTAGTCCACAGATTATGATGATCTGCTGTTTCTAAATTCATCCAGATTGAGTACATAAATTTGGTTTGATATTTACAAGGACATATGACATAGGAGAATGGGGTTAGGATGGAGAGATAGATCAGCCATGATTGAATGGCAGAGTCAACTTGATGGGCCGAATGGCCTAATTTACTCCTATTCCTTATGACCTTGGATTCCAACTTGGTTTCCTCGCACATTGCCCTCAGCACATGAAGAAGAGTCTCGAGCCGAATCGTCACCTATTCCTTTTCTCCAGAGACGCTGCCTGACCCGCTGAGTTAGTCCAGCATTTTGTGTCTGTCTGCCCGCAGGACAAATCAGGTTCCCATTAATAACCAAAAGGCCATTCCAAAACATGGGAGCCCGGACAGTGGCCAATACCTTCATAGCCAGGGAAGTACATTGGAGATAGACACAAAGAAAGGGGCTGGAGTAAAGAAAGGGGCTGTCCCACTTGGGCAACCTAATTGGCGAGTTTAGAAGAGTTTAGGAGAGTTTGAAAAAAATGTCATGTTGAAGACCTCCTTCGACTATGTAGAAGACTAGCTACGACTAACCTCCGGAAAATTGGACACCAAATAGTGGAGAGTGAAGACGACCTCCTTCGATCTCCTTCGACCTCCCTTCGACTATGATGAAAACTATCTACGACTACCTTCGACTACCCTCGATTACCTACGACTAACATGCCGACCTACTATGACTTAAACCTACGAATAAAAAAAAGTATCGATTTTTCCCCATGGCGACCTTTATTTACTTGCGGGCTTTTATCAACATGTTGAAAAATACGCCGCGACCTAGCTGAGGCCTCGAGTAGGCGGGGACTACTCTCGAGCATGAAGGAGAGTTATAAAGACCTCCTAGGACCTCGTGTCGACCATGCTGCGAGTAGGAGTCGAGGGCAAACTCACCCTCGCGGATTAGGTCGCCCAAGTGGGACAGCCTCTTAACTCAGCGGGTGAGGCAGCATCTCTGGAGAGAAGGAATAGGCGAGGTATTTAAAAAAGCATCTGCAGTTCTTTCTTACACAAGTAAACTGGAGAGTTGGACTCAGAAGATGAGTCACAGAACAGCAAGAAAACAATGGACGAGTATATTTAGATTTACAGAAACCTTTCAAACATGTCTCACAAAGGATGATGGTCAACAAGGTTAGAGCACGGAATTGAACCAGTGGATTAATATATTTAGATTTACAGAAAAACTGAGGTTTCGGTTGTGGTCTATTATAGCACATATACCAAGGTACAGTGAAAAGCTTTGTTTTTTGCATGCTATCCCACACACTATATATATAAATATAATCTAGACAAATTCAAGTACAATAGGTAGAGCAAAGGGGAAGATAGAGAGTTCTCAGCATTAAATAGACACAAAAATACTGGAGTAACTCAGCGGGACAGGCAGCATCCCTGGGGAGAAGAAATGGATGATGTTGCTTCTCTCCAGAGATGCTGCCTGTCCCGTTGAGTTACTCCAGCATTTTGTGTCTATCTTCGATTTAAACCAGCATCTGCAGTTCCTTCCCACACGGGTTCCCAGCATCATAGCGCTTCAGTTCCGTGGAGGGGTGGGAGATTGCAACCTTCACGTGGTCCGCCCTGTTTCGACGAATGCAATCAACCCGACGTGCACAAACAAATAGGTCAAATAGAACAAGTTGTCCGACAACTTTAGGCTGTGCACGCCATACGCAAGAAAGGAGAAGTTCCGTAGACAAATCCAGTGTCCACAATGGGGTAGAGGTGAATGGAACAGTACCCTACGCTGGTGGAAACAATGTCTCACGTAGGATGTTGGTCATTCAAGACCAGCATGAATTGAGAATACATTAACAGACAGAAACAAAGAATGGGAACAAATGAATTTTTGGCAATGTTGACAAATTATGACATCAAAATAAATCTAAGCTTCTTGGCTTTGGTGCCCAAAAGAGAAAAGCAGAAAAAAAAATTTGAATGGTGAGAAATTAGGAGACATTGATGTTGAAAGAGACCAGGATGTTCCTGTCTCCAAGTCACTGTAAAGTCAACACACAAGTGCAACAAGGAAATAGAAAGCCCAATGGAACCTTGGCCTGTGTTACACAAGGATTTGAATGCAGGAGTAAAGATGTCTCATTGCAATTATATCAGGCCTCGATGACACCGCATCAGGGGAATTATGCATAATGTTAGAGTCCTTTCCTAAATAAGGATACGTACTCAAGAGGGGGCAACAAAGATTCATTTTTTATAAAGGACGCAAAGTGCTGGTGTAACTCGACAGGCCAGGCAGCACCTCTGGAGAACATGGGAAAGGTCCCGACCCGAAATGTCACCTGTCCATGTCTCAGGTTCAGAGGTCAAGACCTATCCGTGCTCTCCAGAGATGCTGCCTCTCCCGCTGAGTTACTCCAGCACTTTGTGTCCCCTTTTGTAAACAGTATCTGCAGTTCCTTGTGCCTAAAATTCTCTGCCACAGAATGTAGTGAGGCCAGTTCATTGGCTATATTTAAGAGGGAGTTAGATGTGGCCCTTGTGGCTAAAGGGATCAGGGGGTATGGAGAGAAGCAGGTACAGGATACTGAGTTTGGATGATCAGCCACGATCATATTGAATGGCGGTGCAGGCTCGAAGGGCCGAATGGCCTACTCCTGCACCTATTTTCTATGTATCTATGTTTCTAAAGATTCATTAACCTGTTCCCAGGAATGACAGGTTTGTCATTTGAGAAGAGACTACGTAGACTATGTCAATGTTCCACCGGATTTAGAAGCGATTTCATGAGAACGTACAAAATTCTTGTTGGGGTTATAGTTTTAGAATAAGGGATTGGCCATTTAGGATTGATGCGAGAGAAATCTCTTCATTTAAGGGGGCAAACTCTATGGAATTATCAACCTTGGAAGGCTGAGAGGGCTCAGTCACCGAATTAATTCAAAATAGAGATCAACAGATTTCTGGATATTAAAGTTGTCAAAGAAAACAGGGTCAGTGAAAGTAGAACAAGGCAGAAGATTGGATGTGATCCTGCAGGAATGGCAAGGGCCAGATGGCCGGCTTCTTGTGTTTTTGTGCATCTAACCCCATGCTGTGCATGGCCTGGGAGCATTTGATGGTACAGGGCAGCAGTGATTTCACTCTCTGCGCTGTCCCTGCTCTGGCAATGTACGAAGGAACAATATTACGAGACTTGCTACATTTTTTAACCTGTGCCTGGAATGTTTGATGGGAGCGTGAATGTGACCTGTGCTCCAACTGAATTCTCAATGTACAGGGATGAAGAGGGAGCGTAGTCGCTCCATATTTAATCTGTGCTATAACTGACCCAAGATTATTTGCTGCTGTCAATGAACACAAAAGAGTAACAAAACTAGTTTAGAGATACAACGCAGAAACAGGCTCTTTATCCCACCCAGTCCGCGCCGACCAGCGATCCCCGTACACTGGCACTATCCATCCCAATAGGGACAATTTACAATTATTACCGAAACCAATCTTTGGAGTGCGTCTTTGGATGAAACCGGAGTACCGAGGGAAAACACACGCGGTCGCAGGGAGAACATACAAACTCCGTACAGACAGCACCCGTAGTCAGGATGGAACCCGGGTACTCTGGCGCTGGGAGGCAGCAACTCTACCGCTGCTCCACCGTGCCGCCCACTGATTCTTCATCTGGGCGTCAACCCATCTGTTTTCGACACTTATAACGTGTTCTGTGAAAACCCTTCTGTAAATAATGTCAACATTTTAAATCATTGTTGATCACTTTCCAGTTAAGGCACTGAGGATGGTCGGCATCGATCTTACTTGGTGCAAACGAGTACAGCTCTTCTGCATGCTCACATCCCCACCAACCTGCAGTATTGCTGCATCCGGAGACACTACACAATCCACACACAGTGTCAGGTCTCCAATCCAATCTGACGCAGTCAGCAAACTATCAATCAACTTGTAGCAGGCCTGGGGAAACAGCAGTACAACCTTCATTTCATGTAAGTAGATTGCAAACAAACATTTAAACACAAGTCCAGTGTTAAAAAATAAAAGTCAAGTTGCATTGCCTTTTTCTGGATTATAATTTGTCAGTGAGAAGCAGATTCCTTCAAGCAGCCATTTGGAAAGTTGCAAAAAATTATATTGATAATCTGTTTGGACTGCCAAGTCTTTAATATGAAAGTAGAAATGGGAGACAATTAATTGTTAATCCCTGTCTTTTTGAGACTGTTCTAACAAAATCCCTCTATCCTGTCTTATCAAACACATTCACCATAGAAGAGACACAAGAGATTGCAGATGCTGGAATGTTGAGCAAAGTACAAACTGCTGGAGGAACTCGGCAGGACAGGCAGCATCTGTGGTGGGAAATGGATAGACAACTGGTTTTGGGCCAGACCCTTCTTCTAACTGATGAGAGTAGAAGGCTGAACGCTGGCAGAGAGAGAGAGAGAGAGGCGAGGGACACAGTGAGGTCCAAACTTTGGGGGTTCGAGCAAAACTTTATTTTTTTACCCAGATGGTGATTGCGATGTGGAACGCACTGCTTGAGTAGGTGGTGGAGCCAGGTACTCTCACAACATGGAAGAAGCATCTGAACAAGAATCCCGAAGGCAGATAGACACAAAAGAGCTGGAGTAACTCGGCAGGACAGGCAGCATCTCACAGAGCAGGTGATAGACCAAGTGCATGCACAAGGGATTAACATAGATAGGTAGTTGATGGCTGGCACAGACATTACAGGGCCCGTTTCTCTGCTGTGTGACTACAATCACTTCCGCTACACATGGTTGTTTTTTTAGCTTTAATTCTTAGTTCATACCCTGCCAGTCCTAGATATTGTGGTCCAAGACTGGAGAATTATGCCACTGTTCATTTTGTTAGCAATTCTCAATACATTTAAAATACATGGATTAGGAAAGGCTGAGGGATATGGGCCAAACGTGGGCAGGTGGGACTGGTGTAGACAGGGCATCTTGGTCAGCATGGGTAAGTAGGGCCGAAGGGCCTGTTTCCACGCTGTATGACTCTGTGACATATGGACTCTCCCAACAGGACGCATTCCAGAAGCTAAAAAGATGGCATCGCAGTTTGTGCTCAGAATAACCCACCACAAGGTTCCACAAAGAGCAATGCGACAGGTTAATGTTCTGCCACTGACAGTTTCAGGAGAAATAGTGGCAAATATGCCAAGGAGAGTTTCACGGCTCATATTCAGGAGAAGCTAATAGCCCTGTCCCACGGTACGAGTTCATTCCAAGAGCTCTCCCGAGTTTAAAAAAAAATCTAACTCGTGGTAAGCACTGAGAATGAACGTAGCGGGTACGTCGGAGCTCGGGGACGTCTCTTAGCGGCTCGTAACGCTAACGGCAGGTACTCGGGAAGACTCGCTAACGGCAGGTAAGCTCGGGAAGACTCGTGAAGATTTTTTCAACATGTTGAAAAATGTCCACGAGAGCCCCGGGTACCGACAAGCGGCCATTACCGTAAATCTCCGAGTTCGAATCAGGGCAAACTCGTGAGAGTTCTTGGAATGAACTCGTACCGTGGGACAGGGCTTTAAGGAACCCCTTATATCCTTCGAGAAAGCACACAGAGCCTTGTGTTTAACATATCAATTGATAGCACAACACCAAAAGTTTCAGTTTATACTTTTCTTTGGGCTCAGATGCTCAATCCAGACACAGAGAGAGATAACGACACAACCCACTTATCTTCAATCAGCAACCAGTAGCTCACCCGGAGTTCTCGCTTCAATCGCTCCACATTCTTGAGGTTCACCAGATCGTCCAAGCCAATCACCAATACCTTCAAAGATCAGGAGCACAGGTTTAGAGCAAAGCAACACCAGCGGACAACAGCTCATGGTCTGCCAAGGAGTCAGTGTGCAATTGCAGTCGGACTGTGCAAAACGGCCATCAATGCTTCAATGAGAGTTAGTCCAGTTGACAGGATTAATTGGTGGAGTTGAACTAAAGAAAACCTTGACCCAATGAATTAAATGGAGAATGGAAATTCATAGTCATAGAGTGATACAGTGTGGAAACAGGCCCTTCGGCCCAACTCGCCCACACCGGCCAACATGTCCCAGCTACACTAGTCCCACCTGCCTGCATTAATACATGAATGTTCTATCCATGTGTTGCATTCATACCAAGCTAATAAACCAACAAACCTGTACGTCTTTGGAGTGTGGGAGGAAACCGAAAATCTCTGAGAAAACCTACGCAGGTCACGGGGAGAACGTACAAACTCCATACAAACAACACCCGTGGTGGGGATCGAACCTGGGTTAATGGCACTGTATGGCAGCAACTCTACCGCTGCGCCACCATGCCGCACGTCCAGAGCAAAAATTCCTCTACTCTGGAAAACGTTACCAAACGCAAGTGCTGATTGCTCTAATTTGTCCAGTCCAGTCCACGCTCTAGGTGTTTAAGATGTTGTTGCACCCGCCGAGTTTTCTCCAGCACTTTTGTCTACCAGGCTCTAGGTGTGATGAGCAGTGCACATTCCAGGCAAGCCCCAGGCTGCTGCGGCCTCCTGCTTTTCTGTCATCCTCTGATCCATGATTCATTATTCTGCTGTGCAAAGCTAAAGCTGCTACAGACCTCTTTGGCGAAAATATATTTTCCTGGACATGCTATACATATGAGATGTAGATGCAAGGAACTATAGATGGGTCCTGACCCGAAAGGTCACCTGTCCATGTTCAAAGGAAGTACAGATGCTGGTATACAAACAAGACACTAAGTGCTGGAGAATGGATTTGAAAGACCTTCCAAATTTAGTCCAACATCTCAGATACTTCCTACACAACCCTGAAAATTAATCTTCTGCCAGAGCAATTTCACAAACCTCCCACGTCACCACTTAGTCTCCTGGAAACCTCTGAGAGCTGACGCTGAGAGTTTTGTACAGCTCACCCGTTTGGAATAAACTCTGGAATGAAACCACCATCCATAATAAATAGCCAATCTACCCAATCATAAATCCAATACGCCACAGAAGGCTGTGGAGGCCAAGTCAATGGATATTTTTACGGCAGAGAAAGATAGATTCTTGATCAGTACGGGTGTCAGGGGTTATGGGGAGGAGGCAGGAGAATGGGGTTAGGAGGGAGAGATAGATTGGCCATGATTGAATGGCGGAGTAGACTTGATGGGCCGAACGGCCTATTCCCCTCCTATCACTTATGACCTTATGACCTATGACACAACAATAAAAGTTCTTGATAGACACAAAATGCTGGAGTAACTCAGAAATGAGGAAGACACCCAGCACTTTGTGTCTCTTTTTACGCCTTGTTTTTTGTAAATCAGCATTTTCAGTTCCTTGTTTAGCCAAGAAATGAGGAAAAACAATGTAGGCGTGATCGCTGGTCAGCGCGGACAAGATCGGGGCAAAGGGCCTGTCTCCGTGCTGTATCTCTAAAGTCTAAATATGGATATGCAGGGAGTGGAGGGATAGGCATTATGTGCAGATAGGTAAGGGATGATCCTGGTATCATGTTTGGCACAGACATTGTGGGCCGAAGGGCCTGTTCTTGTGCTGTAATGTTCTATATTCTATGTACAATAGATAAAGAAAATCCTTCAAATCCACCACCATTTGTGCCCCCATTTGGGAGGCACGGTGGCCCAGCGGTAGAGTTGCAGCCTTACAGCGCTAGCAGCGCCAGAGACCCGGGTTCGATCCCGACTACGGGTGCTGTCTGTTCAGAGTTTGTACATTCTACCTGTGACCGCGTGGGTTTCCTCCAAGATCTTTGGTTTCCTCCCGCACTCCAAAGACGTACAGGTTTGTAGGTTAATTGGCTTGGGTTTGTACACTTGGTATATGTGTAAATTGTCCCGTGTGTGTGTAGGATAGTGTTATGCCCCTGTCCCACTTAGGAAACCTGAACGGAAACCTCTGGAGACTTTGCGCCCCACCCAAGGTTTCCGTGCGGTTCCCGGAGGTTTTTGTCAGTCTCCCTAATGGTCGAAAGTGGTTTCCTCTTCTTCTACGTTCCGCCGATTATTTCAAAAAATTCAAAACCGGCCGTGACTAAAAATAGGTTGCCGTTTTAAAAATCGGTAATTTTTTAGTCAAAGCCGGTTGCGATGCTAGTTGAAGGTGGTTGCCAGGGGTTGCAGGTAGTGGAAGGTAAGACCCTTTTTTCACCCAGTTTTATTCCACCAGGGAGGTCTTACCTTCCACTACCTGCAACCTCCGCCAACCACCTTCAACTATCAACCTCCATTGCCACCGGAAATTGGAGGAGCAGCACCTCATATTCCGCTTGGGCAGTCTGCACCCCAACGGCTTGAACATTGACTTCTCCAATTTCCAGTAGCCCTTGCTCCCCTTCTCAGCTTTCCCTCAGCCCTCTGGCTCCTCCTCTTCCTTTCTTCTTCCCACCCCCACACCCTGCATCAGTCTGAAGAAGGGTTTCGGCCCGAAACGTTGCCTATTTCCTTCGCTCCATAGATGCTGCCTCACCCGCTGAGTTTCTCCAGCATTTTTGTCTACCTTCGATTTTCCAGCATCTGCAGTTCCTTCTTGAACATTAGTTTAGTCTGGTTTAGCTTAGAGAGACAGCATGGAACATGGCCCTTCGGCCCATCAAATCCACGCCGACCAATTGTCCTCATGAAAGTTCATTGGAGGCATTAACTCTGTTTCTCCCTCCACAGCTACTGTTTGACTATCTGCATTTTCCCCCATTTTCTATTTTTGTGCCCAGTTTCAAGCATTATAGTATTTTGCCTATGTGCCAGTTAAATTGTACATTGTACAACTAGGACAGGTAACACAGATAAGATAGGGAGACGTCATGGAGGAGTATGAACACAAATATGAGATTTTTAAATATCTAGTAGATTTACGAGGATGTTGCCAGGACTAGACGGTTTGAGCTATAGGGAGAGGTTGAGCAGGCTGGGACTCTATTCCCTGGAGCGCAGGAGAATGAGGGGCGATCTTATTGACGTGTAAAAAAATCATTAAAGGAATAGATCAGGTAGATGCACAGCGTCTCTCGCCCATAGGTGAATCGAGGACCAGCGGACATAGGTTTAAGGTGAAGGGGAAAAGATTTAATAGGAATCTGAGGGGTAACCTTTTCACAGAAAGGGTGGTGGGTGTAGGGAACAAGCTGCCAGAGGAGGTCGCTGAGGCTGGGACTATCCCAAAGTTTAAGAACCAGTAAGACAGGTAATTGTGCAGGAAGGAACTGCAGATGTTGGTTTAAAATGAAGATAGACACAAAAAGCTGAAGTAACTCAGCAGGACAGGCAGCGTCTTGTCTCTGGAGAGAAGGAATAGGTGACGTTTCAGGTCGAGTCCCTTCTTCAGACTGTTAAAGGCAGATAATTGGATAGGACAGGTTTGGAGGGATATGAACCAAACGCAGGCAGGTGGGACAACAGTAGCTGGGACATGTTGGCCGGTGTGGGCAAGTTGGGCCGAATGGCCTGTTACCACACTCTATCACTCTATGACTCTAAGGGAGAATTGGAACAGTAAAATACAATTAAAATGCAGCCAGTCACAGCAGTCACCCATATCCCATGCAGATGAACTCACTCAGCAAATATTATTTTCTATTTAATGTTTGACCTTTGTTGAATTAATGTTGTCTGTGTTGTGAAAGAGACCACCTTCTATTTCTGGCATCTGGTGTTGGCACTACAGAACTGGCACATAAGCGCACACAAACGGCAACTCCCATGCTCAAAGGAAGGAGAGCGCGCTTTCTCTTAAAATAATTGGCGCATTTCACAACCTCAGACCAGCCAAAGCGCTTTACAACCAAGAAAATGCGATCTCAGTAATAATACAGGAAAATGGAAACACAAGGAACCTGCAGATGCTGGAATCTTGAGTGGAACATAGTGCTGAAGTAACTCAACGGGTCAGGCAGTATCTGTGGAAGTAGTGGCTGGGCGACGTTTCGGGTCAGGACTCTTCTTCAGACTCCATGGGTATCCAATATAGGAAAGGTGAAGGTCAATTTGCACACAAGCTCCAACTTACAGCAAATCAATAATTATTAGATAATCAGTTCTTAGTGACGGTGGTTGACGGATGGATCTGAGCCCTGGGTGAATTTCCTGCTCACTTTGCCAAAGTGCCATTACATGCTTTGCACCGACATGATTGAATGGCGGAGTAGACCCGATGGGCCGAATGGCCTAATTCTGCTCCCAGCGGTTGTGACCTTATGAGAGGGAAGACCTTGGTTCAACATATCATCTGAAAAATAGGACCTACAAGAGTGCAGCAATGCATCTGATGCACTGGGAGCAGGCCTGCGTTATGGGTGTTGGAGTGGGTCGCATAGTTGCACGGCCATTGAAGCCGCTGCCTCAATGCTCAAATGACCCGGGTTCAATACTGACTGCGGGGTGGAAGATTTCAACCTTCACGTGGTCCGCCCTGTTTCGACTAATGCAATCAACTCGACGTGCACAAACGGAAGATCAAATAGAACAAGTTGTCCAACAACATTAGGCTGTGCACGCCACACGAAAGAAGAAGAAGAAGAATACTGACTGCCGTTACTGCCTATGTGGAGATTGCACGTTCTCCCTGTGACCGCATGGCTTGTCTCCCAGTGCTCCTGTTTACTCTCATGTCCCAAACAAGTGTGCAGACTTTGATTTTACGGGGAGGGAGGGAGGGAGGGAGGGAGGTGCGTAAATGGAACAGGCTGCCAGAGAAAGTTGTAGAGGCGTGGACAATGACGCCATCTGAAAGACACTTGGACAGGGGATGGAAAAGGGTTTGGAGGGACGTGACCAGGTGCGAGGACAGACAAGAATCAAGAGTGTGATTGTAACAGCCTGCATGTGTGGCTAATAAAAGCCCTGCTAATCTGACTTTGCAAACTCACCATGGCACTGAACACGTTGTCTAACAGGCGGCTGAGGTAAAGGTCACTGGCATCTTCCTCCGAGCTCATGACGATGAGTGTGATGCTGCGTAACCATGGAAACAAGCTGTTAGCACAGTATGGACTCAACTTTTCCAGGTATATTTTTCAAGCCCTTCTACACTGAGGGGCCACTCGTGTGTATCTGGTATGCAGGACGTTGACTCCAAGGACCGAGTGGAAATAAAATGCCTTTCTTCGGCAGAATTATCAGCAACACGAAGATTTTGTTCCTCAAGATGCTGAACCACCTTTCCTCCAGTCCCCGGACCTCCACATGAACACCAGCGGGGTTATTTGTGGGCGTGTGAGAGTCGCGCACTGCAGCAGAGTCACTACCTAGCCATGGGTGAAGGCAGCAATTAAGACATCTCTCTCCCCTCAGATGTACATCGACCGTCACGGCTCGTGACCAAACGGAACAAAACAAATACAACTCTGCCCCTGGGCCCTGGTCAAAAGGTTGTGGATTCAAGTCCCACTCCAGAGACACAAATATATAAACCTAGGGTCATACTCTCAGGACTGGACTATAACGGGCTGAATTTTGGATACAATTCCCTAATATGTGAATGAATGAATCAGTTTATTGGCCAAGTATTCACATACAAGGAATTTGCCCTGGTGCTCCGCCCGCAAGTGACAACATGACATACAGTGAGTTAGCAATGACACATAAAACATGGATAATAAAACATTATTGATTAAACATGTGAATTAAATAAAATACCAGAGCAAAAGGAGGTTACAGATTTTTGGTTATTGAGTAGAGCTGCTACTCGTGGAAAAAAAGCTGTTTTTATGTCTGGCTGTGGCAGCTTTGACAGTCCGGAGTCGCCTTCCAGAGGGAAGTGATTCAAAGAGTTTGTGGCCAGGGCAAGAGGGGTCAGAGATGATCTTACCCGCTCGCTTCCTGGCCCATGCAGTGTACAGTTCGTCAATGGAGGGAAGATTGCAACCAATAACCTTCTCAGCTGATCGGACGATTCGCAGCAGCCTCCGGATATCGTGCTCGGTGGCTGAGCCAAACCAGACCATGATGGAGAAGGTGAGGACAGACTCTACGATGGCCGTGTAGAATTGGACCATCATTGCCTGTATGTGTATTTGTATTTGTGTTTTCCCTGTACCATCCCCGTAATGAAGAACAGTTCAGTTCCGTCCACAAGAGTGATCCAAAACTTCCAGACTATTTCTTTAATTCTCCATTCCATTTCATTGTTCAAACAAAGCCCAAAAGGTTTGAGGAACAGCACCAACGTCTGACTCAGCTCACTGCACCATTCAGAAGTCAGAGATAAGTTTTCCAGTTTGGCCAGATCTGAGGAGAGATCTCAAACAGTAACATTACCTCTCTCTCCACGGATGCTACCTGATCTATTACGTATTGGCAGCATTCTCATTTATTTCAGATTTCCAGCATCAGCGTTTTGTATCCAACAGATTCAGCACTTTTTTTTTCTCCCCTCTCTCGTTTTATTTAATCTCCTTCAGACAGATCAGTCCACAATTAGCAGGCTGCCTCTCAAACTCTAACCTAGTCATACATTCCCTTTGTTCTCTTCCCTTTTCTGCAACTTAAAACATGCTGGTTTTCTAACTTCTCCTCGGGTCTGATGGAAGACAATCCCCATAGATACTTCTTGATCTGTTTAATAATGACAGCATTTTCGCAAATGCTTCAGATTTCCAACAACTGCAGAGTTTTGCTTTTTTAATTAATAAGGGCGGCAGAGTGGCGCAGCGGTAGAGTTGCTGCCTTACAGCGCCACGGACCCTGGTTGGATCCTGACTATGGGTGCTGTCTATATGGAGTTTGTACGTTCTCCCGTGATTTTTTTCCGGGTGCTCCGGTTTCTTCCCACATTCCAGGGATGTGTATTTTTTTAGGTCAATTGGCTTCTGTAAATTGACCCTAGTATATAGGATACCAAACTGGGTTAACATAAAACTAGCGTACGGATGATCATTGGCCGATGTGGACTCAGTGGGCTAAAGGGCCTGTGTCCATGCTGTTCCTCTAAACTAAACTGAACTAATAATGGCCAGTAATTGAGATGGGTTGTTTCAAATCCTTTGAGCTTTGTATGCATTTCCACAGAGAGAAGAGAGCAGTAGCTGATAATATGTTTTGACCAAAGAGCAGCACAGTAGCGCAGCTGGTAGAACTGCCACCACACTGTGCCCGAGACCTGCGTCAGAAGCTGACATCGGATGCTGTCTGTGTGGAGTTTGCAAGTTCTCCCCGTGCCCATGTAGATTTTGTCTGGGTGCTTCAGTTTCCACCCACATCCTAAAGACATGTGGATTTGTAGGTTCATTACTCTCTGTAAATTGTGTATAGGGGGTGGATGAGAAATTGGGATAACATAGAACTAGTGTAAATGGGTGATCAACGTGGACTCGGTGGGCTGAAGAGCCTGTTTCCCTACCATATCTCTGAAGTATAATAATGCATAGGGTCGTGCAGCACGGAAACAGGCCCTTCAGCCCAGCTTGACCATGCCAACCAGGGTTCCCCATCGACACTATCTGCCTGTGTTTGACCTGTATCCCCCTAAACCTTTCCTATCCATGTACCTGTCCAAATCTCTTTGAAATGGTGTTATTGCACCTGCCTCTGCTACCTCCTCCAGCAGCTCATTCCATATATCCATCACCCTCTCTGTGTAGTACTTAAATGGCATTGAAAAGCTAAAAGTAGACAAGGAGAGCAACATTGGATTTCTAAATCCAGGCATTGTTACCAGAAATAATTTCTTCTCATTGCACAATTCTAAATGTCCAGGGACAAAAAACAAAATCTGGTTCTTTCCAGCCAACTCACTTGCATCCTCAATCAAAATGATTTACTGAGATGTCCTTAAATACACCTTCCTCCCACAATATAAATAATCCTCTGTGTAGGAAGGAACTGCAGATGCTGGTTTACACCGAAGATAGATACAAAATGCTGGACAGGCAGCATAGAAGGAATGGGTGACTGCAGTAGGGAACATCAGCATCAGTGGGGAGGTGGGGGGAGGGGGCAAATGGGGGAATGAGTTTTGGGTAAAAACAGGCAACTTGACCGATGGGTGAACTGTGTTCGATGCCCAGGCTTACACTGTCTGGACAAGATGCACATCATAGACACAAATGCTGGAGTAACGCAGCGGGTCAGACAACATCTCTGGAGGGAAGAAATGGGTGACCTTTCGGGTCGAGACCCTCCTTCGGTCTGAAGACGGGTCTGGACCCTAAACATCACGCATTCCGTCTCTCCAAAAAGAATCCTTTTAAGTTTTTCGAGGAAGTGATTTTAAATGTAATTCTGAGTACATCCCACTCTGAGTCAGACTCAGTGATATTTTTTCACACCTCACCTGTCCCGGAAGACTCTCCAGCAGACTCTGGTGTTGTCAGTGCAGGTGCTAGTCAGCAGAACGTCCTGGTTGCTCCCGAACATGTGCACGCCATTTAGGGAACCAATCACAGAGAATGGGAGCTGCAAAGAAAACGGGCAACTTTCTGAGTTAAATAAAATCACATGGTCCACTGAAGCGGTTTCCCTGCATCCACACAGTGTTTAAAATGATCTGACAAGGGAGCCCATCGCACTTCCAAACGTGCGCCTTGCAGATGGTAGGAAGATTCTGAGGTGAATCATCGCCGCACAATACCCAGCACGTAAGCAAGCCAACAAAAATGAAAAAAATCAGCAGATGCTGGAAATCTGAAATAGACACAGGAAATGCTGGAAATATTCAACGGGGCATGCGACATTGTAAGGAGAGAGTGAGAAAAAAGGGTTAACACTCTAGTTCAATGGCCATTCATCAGAAACAAAGATATTCCAAGGAGGTGTAGGAAAGAACTGCAGAGGCTGGTTTAAATCAAAGATAGACACAAAGTGCTGGAGTAACTCAGCGGGACAGGCAGCATCTCTGGAGAGAAGGAATGGGTGACGTTTCGGGTCAAGTCCCTTCTTCAGACTGTTCCAAAGACGAGGAACTGACCATAAGTGTTATTATTGTTCCTCACTTCACACATGCTGTCCTTCTTCTTGTATCCAAAGTATTTTGTCCAATAACCCCCCCCCCCCCCCCCCCCCGAGGACGATACCGGGATGGATTTCAGTGAAATGCTGTTGAATGTCAAGTAGAGATTGATGCAACCTCACCTGCTGGAGGTCATTGCCTGACAGTCGTGCGACAACACCAAAAACTTCAGAAAAATGGGCACGGTCAGAAATTACACTCGTTTGCACAGAGCAGCGAAAAGCTGGGAATCTAGCTGCCTTCAAAAGAAAAAGTCCTGCTCTTATAGGCAGGGTGGGCAAAATTTCAAATTTTTTTAAATTGTTTATTTCAAAATATACATTATTCGAGAAATAAATATATCCAATACATGATCTTTACAAGACTCCATCCAATATTCTCGGAGGCTATACATGAAGAAGAGACTCGACCCGAAACGTCACCTATTCCTTCGCTCCATAGATGCTGCCTCACCCGCTGAGTTTCTCCAGCATTTTTGTCTACATACATACATTCAATGCTGTTTACACAAATTACGCAAATTTATCCCCCACCCTTGCCACTCATGTGTCCCACTGGCGACGAATCCCTTCCCTTATTTTGAGGGGCGTCTCCACCACACCCTGCTCCCCATGTCCAGCAGCAGAAGGACCCTAGACTGTGGTCCTTCCCCACAGAGCCTTGGCTGCACCAAGCTTCAGTGCGTCCCTCCTCAGCATTTTGATCAGGATTGAGTTAAGATTAACATTATCCACGATCCACTTGAACGGGCTACTCCTGCTCTTATCATGCAGCTTTAGAGTGAGGGTAGACAAAAATGCTGGAGAAACTCAGCGGGTGAGGCAGCATCTATGGAGCGAAGGAAATAGGCAACGTTTTGGGCCGAAACCCTTTCTTCAGACAGGCAACGTTTCGGGAGTGAGACTGGGTGGTTCTAGACTTACTTACCAGTTCAGCTTAATCGTCACCTTACACATCCACACTGCCACCATAGCTGTAGTATGTACATGATGCAATACAGTAACTCATGAAGGGTACTCCAACAACACTTCATCAAATCCAATTCACCTACCATGACTAATGAGGCAGCATCATTGCCATCAACCAACCTGAGTCACTCCAAGCCACAATCCAATTTGATTTGGAAGTATGCCTGTTCTCTCATTCATCACTGGATCTAAATCCTGTACCCTCCTACAGTGTGGGAAAGCCTTCACTAGAAGAACTGTGACAGGACCTCAGGCAACTCTCCACCACTTTCCCAAGGCAATTTGAGGCGAGTAAATAATACCAGCCTTTCTATCCTTTCAACATTCGATAAAAACGGCCCACTTTTTTTAGACAGCACATTTTTTAAATCCAATTAAATGATAAATCAGATCAGATGAGCATTCTGACATTGATACATCCCAAAGATGAATAGGTACCACATCTACTGCACTCATCCTAATTAAGGAAATCCTAATTAAGGAAGACCACTTCCATTACCACCATCCTTCCGGATAATAATGCCTGCATACACGATGAATTGCACTGGTTTTGTTTTGCAATATTTCTGTGATATTTAGTGATCAACATAACTTTATTCAAATGTCATACAAAAGACCATTTTAGCCAGCAGGACCTTGCACAATGCACGAATGCACAATGAAGCTTGAACAGTGAGTTACCTGCCTGCTCTCTCCCTTGCTCCTGCAGTACAGGGGCACGCCACTGTTGGTTGCCAAGCATAATAGCTGCACACTGCCCGCCATGTTGTTGGGCCAACACCGCCTTCTCTTTCCCGACGCATGCCGGGAGATATAGCCCGTCGCCCCGGCAACCGCCGCCTCTCGTTGCCCCGGCAACCACCGCCGCCGCCTGACAACCCGTTGCGCATGCGCAGATGCCCAAACACTCACTCCTTTATAGAGTTTCATTGCAAATTGGATTGACCCATTGATGAAAATGTCCTCACTATTTTTTTTAAAGATGCACAAACAACATACTTCCAGCGATGAATAAAGCAAACTAAAACTTAAGGACAATGGAGCAGAGTACAATAGAGTACAGTGCAGGAAGGAACTGCAGATGCTGGTTTGAACCGAAGATAGACACGAAAAGTTGGAGTAACTCAGCGGGATAGGCAGCGTCTCTGGGGAGGAGGAATGGGTAATGTTTTGAGTCGAGACCCTTCTTCAGACGAAGGGTCTGAAGAAGAGTCTCGACCCGAAACGTCACCCATTCCTCTCCAGAGATGCTGCCTGTCCCACTGAGTTACTCTGGCATTTTGTGTCTAACTTTAGAGAAAAGTCCAGCACAGGAACAGGCCAGCTCTCCAGCACGACAACCTCGTTTTAACCCACCCTATGCTTCGGTGTCACCTACTCCTAGCTGACAATGATGATCTATTCTACATTTTCCTCCATCTCCATCCCCTTTGATGTCTCGTTTTCACACCTTACACTTACTTACCTCTGTGTTTCACTCTCCCCCTGAATTCCACTCTGAAGAAGGCTTTCGACCTAAAACGTCACCCATTCCTTCGATCCAGAGTTGCTGCCTGTCCCGCTGAGTTACTCTGGCATTTTGTGACTACCTTCGGTTTAAACCAGCATCTGCAGTTCCTTCCTACACAGAAACAATCGAGTCAAGTCAACTTTATTTGTCACAAACACATACAAGATGTACAGTGAAATGAAAGTGGCAATGCTTGCGGGATTGTGTAAAACAGGACCTTCAGCCCACAATGTAGGTGCCGAACATGATGCCAAGATAAACTGATCTCCATCTGCCTGCACATGATCCATATCCATCCATTCCCTCATATCCATGTAACTATCCAAAATCTGTTTAAACATCACTATTGTATCTATCGCCATCACCACCCCACGCATTGCGTTCCACCTCTGTGTGTGTAAAAAAACTTGTCCCGCACATTTCCCTGAAACTTTTCTCCTCTCACCTGAAAGCTATGCCCACTTGTCTTTGATATTTTCATCCTGGGTAAAAGTTCTGACTGTCTACCTTATCTATGCCTCTCGTAATTGTATATACTTCTCTCAGGTCTCCCTGCAAGCACAGGAGTTCCAGAGTCTATCCAAAAATAGACACAAAGTGCCGGAGTAACTCAGCAGATTAGGCAGCATCTTTGGAAAAAAAAGAATAGGTGACGTTTCGGGTCGGAAACCTTCCTCAGACTTAAAGTAGAGGCGGGCACCTTGTAAGTAATACTACCTAATCCAGGGAGCAACAAAGTTATTGAAGTTATGATTTCTACCCGAGTAAGGGAGGCCACGGTGGCGCAGCGGTAGAGTTGCTGCCTGCCAGAGACCCGGGTTCGATCCCGACTACGGGTGCTGCCTGTACGGAGTTTGTACCTTCTCCCCATGACCGCGTGGGTTTTCTCTGAGACCTTCGGTTTCCTCCCACACTCCAAAGTCGTAGGTTAATTGTGATGTAGGTTAATTGGCTTGGTGTATGTGTAAAAATGGTCCTAGTGTGTGTAGGATAGTGTTAGCGTGCAGGGGTCGCTGGTTGGTGCGGACTCGGTGGGCCAAAGGGCCTGTTGCTGCGCTGTATCTCTGAACTAAACTAAACTAAACTAAAAGGACCTAAGAATGTAAAGCACTTTGGCCAATGAGAGTTGTTTTTTAAATGTGCTATATAAATAAAAGTGACTTGACTTGACTTGACTAAGAAATAATAACTGTTTCTCCTTCAAACAAATAAATGATCGATTTGACCACAATGTTTTTTTTTCACTTGTTTGGTTAGAAAGTTCTCACAAGTTTAAAACCTTTGCAAACAGTATGGAATTGGCAGAATGTGAAAGTGAAAATTCTTGGACTTGAAAGATAACCCTCTTGGTCCCAAATGTTGCCTAGCCTGCTGAGTACTTCCAGCATTATCTGTTTTATTTTGGATTTGTTCAATGTTAGTTCAGAGCTTTATAATCAATTAAAAGTAATTATTTGGTTTGTAGATCAATAAAATTTGATAGGCAATTAATAAATGAAAAACTATGCCATTATATTCCTGTTCACTTTTACATTTAATATTAATATCTATCTGTGCAATAAAAAAAATCTGCATATATATGTAAAGGTGTCACACTGGTATTATGCATTTGCGGCTAATGGGAGCACTGTGCTGTAATTACTCACAAGGGGAGCTAGTTACTGCAGGGAAAAAATCATGGAGAATGTACAACACATGAGGCCATTTGGCCCTGCTTTCCATGCTGGCCATAAATAGTGACCCAGCCTCCCTGTCCCTAACCTCTACAGGTATACGCATCCAATTACTTCGTGGCTGTGATGTGAAGTTCTGCCTTTACTCCTTTTTGAGGCAGTGTCTACCAGACCATCACTATCTTTGGGATGAAATCTTCCTCTTCATCTTGCGTATGGCGTGCAAGATGGACTAGGGTGGACTAGGAGGAGGAGGAGGACTGGACATTTTAGTGCCTTCCCTCACAGTGGAGAGTGTAGATTCTACTGTGGGGGGATGTTCGTGTTTGTGTAAAATCTCTTATAGTGTGTTGTCATTTTTTCTATCTCTTTTTATTATTTGTATGGTTAGTTAACTGTAAAGCACTTTGGCTTTTGATTTAATTCAATTGGAAAATGTGCTATATAAATAAACTTATTATTATATTATTATTAAAGTTGTAAGACAACTTGTTCTCTTTGATCTTCTGTTTGTGCACGCCAGGTTGATTGCATTCGTCGAAACAGGGTGGACCACATGAAGGTTGCAATCTCCCTCCCCTGGGATGAAATCAATTTATTTCTAATCTATTAATTTAAATGTACTTAAATCCAACTCGCGCATTCCCTGCTTTTTAACCACCTTCCTATGGAGAATAGGTCCTTCCATTTAGTATATATTGATACTATGGCGTTCCCTGGATATTAGACCACTCCTTGGGTCATCCCCCTCGGCACTTGAGGGACAGGGACGAGCGACTGCCCACAGGCGTCTGGTTTCTGCTCAGGGGTTTTTCTGGGAGTTTTGTTTTTTCCCTGCGGTGGAACTCGTTGTGAGTGGATGCTCACCACCTTCATTAAAGAACCTTTGAACCTGCCTGGCGTCTAACTTTTTTCTGACTGCGTCCAGGTCACTACAATACAATACGATAGAACTTTATTTACCCCAAGGAGGGAAATTGCTCTGCCAACAGTCATCAAAACACAAAATACATGAAACATGAAATTAAAGTGACGAGTGGAAAGGATTGGGGATGTGCACAGATTGGGGAGGGGAGGGGAGGGGGAGGGGAGGGGAGGGGAGGGGGAGGGGAGGGGGAGGGGAGGGGGAGGGGTGTCAGTCTCAGTCTACCCCACGACCGAAGGGGGAGGAGTTGTACAGTTTGATAGCCACATGGAAGAAGGATCTCCTGTGGCGTTCTGTCCTGCATCTTGGTGGAACCAGTATGTTTCTGAAGGTGCTCCTCAGGTTGACCAGTGTGTCATGGAGGGGCTGAGCTGTATTGTCCAAGTCCTCCTTGACATGACATACCTGAATCCAGCCTTCCTTCAGCCTTCTCTGTTTCAAATGGAACAACATGGGTTTATTCAATATTCCAGTCCTGGTGACATGGCCGGAAATCTATGCAATCTTCCCAGAGCAATCACATCTATACTTTACTCACTGTGATGATGATGACCAATGCATAGCCAAGGCTTAACTTGTGTTATAGAGTCCTGGAGTCATACAGCATGGGAACAGGCCCTTTGACCTAACTCATCCATGCCAACCAAGATGCCAACCAAGAAAGCATGCATCGCAGCTTGGTTTGGGAGCAGCTCTGCCCAAGACCGTGAGAAATTGCAAAGACCATCACACAGACCAGACTCCCCACCATTGACTCCATCTACACTTCACGCTGCACTACTTTTCTAGTTTAGTTTAGTTTAGCGATACAGCATGGAAACAGGCCCCTCAGCCCACCGAGTTCACGCTGACCATCGATCACCTTCCCACTTTCGCATCACACACAGTGGGGACAATTTTCAGAAGCCAATTTATACCTACAATCCCGCACGTCTTAGAGATGCGGGAGGGGCCACAGTTTAAGAATAAGGAGTAAGCCATTTACAACGGAGACGAGGAAACACTTTTTCTCACAGAGAGTTGTGAGTCTGTGGAATTCTCTGCCTCAGAGGGCGGTGGAGGCCGGTTCTCTGGATACTTTCAAGAGAGAGCTAGATAGGGCTGTAAAAGATAGCGGAGTCAGGGGATATGGGGAGAAGGCAGGAATGGGGTACTGATTGTGGATGATCAGCCATGATCACATTGAATGGCGGTGCTGGCTCGAAGGGCCGAATGGCCTACTCCTGCACCTATTGTCTATTGTCTATTGAAACCGGAGCACCCGGAGAAAACCCACGTAGTCTCAGAGAGAACGTACAAACTCCACACAGATAGCACCTGAGGTCAAGAGCGAACTGGCGCTGTGAGGCTACACCAACGTGCCACCTAATTTTTTTTCTGACTTTCTCTTTTTTTTCCAAATTCCATGTAGTTGTAAAGAAAAAGTGCATGTGCATTTAAACAGATCCCCCCAAACTATTTTCGACACAAAAAGCTGGAGCAACTCGGTGGGTCAGACAGCATCTCTGGAGAAAAGGAATAGGTGACGTTTCAGGTCAAGCCCTTTCTTTAGTCTCGACACGAAAAGTCACCCATTCCTTTTCTCCAGAGATGCTGCCTGACCCGCTGAGTAACTCCAGATTTTTGTGTCTATCTCCGGTTTAAACCTGCATCTGCGGTTCCTTCCCCCACAAACTATTTCCTCTATCTCACTTCTCTTTGGATAATAATATTGTAGTTCGCTTTTGCAAGATAAGGAAATGAGCAAACCTTGACCAACTGAACTGGAAAGGGTGACTGGAGCAAGGTTTAAGGGAAATGTGCGAGGGAGTTTTTTTTGCACAGAAGATGGTGGGTGTCCAGAACAGGCTGCTAAGTCATGGTGTTGGAGAATTGAACACATTTGGATTTTTTTGGTCTGAAACGCCAGAGGCTGAGGGGAGATCTGATACAGAAGCATATAAAATTATAAGTGGCATAGTTAGGGTCGACAGAACCATTTCCCAGGGTGGAAATGGCAACGGCTGGAGGGCAAAGTTTTAAGGTGAGAGGGGCAAAGTATGAAGGGAATGTGTGCGGCAAGTTTTTGTACACAGAGAGTGGTGTATGCATGGTACTAGCTGCTAGGGGTGGTGGTGGTGGAAGCAGATACATAATGGTGTAGTGGATAAGCAGCTAAATGCAGGGAAAGATCATGTGCAGGCAGATTAAATTAATTTATTTTACCATCATGTTAGGCACAGAAATATTAGGCTGAAGGTCTATTCCATTTTAAGAGCCTGTCCCACTTGGCGATTTTTTCAGCGACTGCCGGCATCATTGATTGATGTATTAGGTCACCAAAAAATATGCGACGTGATGTGGCATGACGCGGGGTGATGACGTATGATGCGGCGGTGACACGGCGTGATGACGTATGACGCGCAGTGTTTTTTCAAGTGTCGCAGGATTTTAACATGTTCAAAATCTTTTGGCGACACTGATATGACGCCGGCAGTCTCCGAAAAAATCGTCAAGTGGGACAGGCACTTAAGTTTAGTTTAGTTTACCTTAGTTCACCTTAGCTTACCTTAGCTGAGTTTAGTTTAGAGATTAAGCAGGGAAACAGGCCCATCGGCCCACCGAGTCCAAGCTGATCATCGACCCATGACCTCTAACACCCGTACTAATCAAGACTCTATCTATCTCTGCCTTAAATATATCCGCTGACTTGGACTCCACAGCCTTCTGTGGCGATGAATTCCACAGATTCACCACCCTCTGACTAAACAAATTCCTCCTCATTTCCTTCGTAAAAGAACGTCCTTTGGTTCTGAGGCTATGACCTCTAGTCCAGTTGATTATTCCTGTGCCATGGGAGTTCTTAAAAAATTACAAAATTGTTCTCTTTATGGTACAAAAATGACTGCTAAAGCAAATTAGTTTAGTTTAGTTTAGAGATACAGCACGGAATCAGTCCCTTCGGCCCACCGGGTCCGCGCCAACCAGCAATCACCACACGTTAACACCATCCTACACCCACTAGGGACAATTTTTACATTTATCAAGCCAATTAACCTACAAACCTGTACGTCTTTGGAGTGTGGGAGGAAACCGATGATCTCGGAGAAAACTCTTCGCAAGGTCACGGGGAGAACGTACAAACTCCGTACAGACAGAACCCGTAGTCGGGATCGAACCCGGGTCTCCGGCGTTGCATTCGCTGTAAGGCAGCAACTCTAACGCTGCGCCACCGTGACTGACTAAATTGATTGATGATCATTCCCATCATCCCCACTCCCTTTATTCTCTCTGCTGCTGTCCATGAATTGGGTGATTTAATGAAGCTGTGGTCGATACTTAACTACTGACTTGAAGACATCCAAGATCACAGGAGTTCAGCCACAAAGGCAGATAGTTGAAGTTCAGCAGAGAGCATCATCAGTCCATCCTGTTTACATCTCCGTGTGAACAACCCCTTCACAGCTGACAGCCTGCTTTAAAATTCCAATTCTAAGTCCCATTGTTTTCTCACAGCGAGCCAGGGCACGAAGCTTGGCCAATCTTCACGTGTGAGTGCCACAAACCTCCCTTGCAGTCTGCGTGTAGGAAGGAACTACAGACGCTGGGTTAAACCGAAGATAGACACAAAATGCTGGCAAACGCAGGAGTAACTCAGGCAGGATCTCTGGAGAGAAGGAATGGGTGACATTTTGGGTCGAGACCCTTCTGCTGACTGAGTCAGGGTTAAATCAGGAAATAACAGATAATGGGAGTCATGAGATTGATCTCCTGGTGCTAGCATGGACCAAATGGGCTGAATGGTCTCTACTGCGTGTTGAAAAGTATAGTGCTACTCAATTGTTTAAACACCGCATTGGGTAACATTCTGCCTTTGTCAACCACATAACAAATTCACAATATTTCCATTTCTGTCTTTGCTTTTGCAATTTGCCACTTGCTCTTTCAACACCGACATAGAGAGATAACCTCATTAGATTGGATTAGATTGGTTTATTGTTATATACACGAGGGTGCAATAAAATTCGTTCGTCACCTGAAGCTCGCCGAGTAAACAGTAATAATAAATGCCATAAATAGATTGCAAAACAGCAGAATGGTGAATGATTGGGGCGCAAAAATTGAGCAATGCTAAAGAATATTAAAGTAAAATAACAGAATATCCGAATAAGATGAAGTTGAGGGTAAAACTACCTTGAATCAGGTAAGTAAGTCAAGTCCAATTTACAATGAGGTATCGGGTTAAATGCAAATCTTGCTTGTAGCAGTATCAAAAGCACATACTCAAACAAACACACAAAAACATCAATTATACCTAAATTGCACTTACAAATTTTACAACTGATGCACTACAAGGCTGAGAACTGTACTCTGCACTTTGTATCTTCAAAAGAGAGCTAGATAGAGCTCTTAGGGCTAGCGGAATCAGGGGATATGGGGAGAAGGCAGGAACGGGGTACTGATTGGGGATGATCAGCCATGATCACATTGAATGGCGGTGCTGGCTCGAAGGGCCGAATGGCCTACTCCTGCACCTATTGTCTATTGTCTGTTGTTTCGAAGTATCTTAATTTTGTTTTATTTAGTTTAGAGGTACAGCGTGGAAACAGGACCTTCGGCCCACCGAGTCAGCGCCGGCCAGCGATCCCCTATCCTACACACACTAGGGACAATTTACAATTTTTACCAAGCCAGTTAGCCTACAAATCTGTACTTCTTTGGAGTGTTGGAGGAAACCAGAGCTCCCGGAGAAAACCCACACCGGTCACGGGGTGAACGTGCAAACGCCGTTTAAGAATTTAGGCAGAAAGGACCCAGTTCTAACTTAGTCCATATTGGCCATTGATCATCCATTTACAACAGTTCTGTGTTATCTCACTCTCTCAACCACTCTCTGCACACAAGAGGCAATTTACAGAGGCCAATTAACTGGCAAACCCACACGTCTTTGGAACGTGGGAGGAAGCCAGAGCACCTGGAGGGAACCCACACGGTCAACGTGCAAACCCCACACAGACAGCAGCCAAGGTCAGGATGGATTCTGGGTCTCTGGCGCTGTGAGGCAGCAGCTCTACCAGCTGTGCCACCATTTTAAACGCAAGCAAATGAGGGGGCAAAAGGTTAGCATGGACATTCGGAAGTGAAGGGCCATTCCTGAACTGGACAACTCAATTCCCTTCTGATTCCAAGACCCCTATGTCCACCCTATCTTTCATGTAGATGAAACCGTTCTCCTCGACAGGTGCGTACCAGATAAGACTTCCCATGCCAAAGGCTAAGCTGCTGCTGGTACAAGCAACCAAAAGATCAGGTGTCACTTCTTGTTACCTCAAACAAATAGGGAACTGAAAACCAGCTAGTTCAATAAATCTGGAGTCTAAGGAAGAAGGTCTGAAGAAGGGTTTCGGCCCAAAACGTTGCCTATTTCCTTTGCTCCATAGATGCTGCCTCACCTGCTGAGTTTCTTCAGCATTTTTGTCTAAGTTCAATAAATCTAAATGCTTTAACCATTGCCGTCCATCTGCTAAAAAAGTGCCGGAGTAACAGCATCTCTGAATAACATGGATAGGTGACATTTCGGGTCAGGACCCTTCTTCAGACTTTATACTTCCGCTCCAGAGATGTTGTCTGGCCCGCTGAGTTACTACAGCACCTTTGTGTCCAGTACCAGAGATGCCACCTGACCTGCTGAGTTATTCCAGCACTTTATGTCTTTTTTCCATAAACCAGCATCTGCAGTTCCTTGTGTCACCACCTATCACTTGCCAGACCTTTGTCCTGCCCCCACCTCTCTTCCAGTTCTCTCCCCCATCCCCGCCACCATCTATCTGAAGAAGTGTCCTGACCCGAAACATCAGTTATCCATGTTCTCCAGAGAATCTGCCTGACCTGCTAAGTTATTACCAGCACTATGTGTCCTTTTTCGTAAACCAGTATCTGTAGTTTCTTGTGTTCCCACATATCACTTGCCAGAGTGTGCAGGAAGGAAGTGCAGATGCTGGTTTAATCCGAAGATAGACACAAAAAGCTGGAGTAACTCGGTGAGTCTAAACGCAAATTAGATAATTTTTTCTAAAAAAAGGTCCCAACCCAAAACGTCACCTATATATGTTCTCGAGAGATGCTGCCTGGCCCAGAATTACACCTGCACTTTATGTCTATTTTCTTTGGGAAATAGAAATCAGGAATCAATCCAGAATTGTTCATCTCCAATATTTGCAGATGACACAAGGCTGGGTGGCAGTGTGAGCTGCTATCAGGTTTCAGGGTAGTTTGGATAGGTTGGGTGAGTGGGCAGATGCAGTATAATGTGGGTAAATGTGAGGTTATACACTTTGGTGGCAAGAACAGGAGGGCAGATTTGGAAAAGGGGAAGTGCAACGAGACCTGGGTGTGCTTGCACATCAGTGACTGAAAGTAAGCATGCAGGTACAGCAGGCAGTGAAGAAAGCTAATGACATGTTGGCCTTTGTTGCAAGAGGATTTGAGTTTAGGAGCAAGGAGGTCCTACTGCAGTTATACAGGGCCCTGGTGAGACCGCACCTGGAGTATTGTGTGCAATTTTGGTCTCTTAATTTGAGGAAGGACATTATTGCTATTGAGGGAGTGTAATAGACAATAGGTGCAGGAGTAGGCCATTCGGCCCTTCCAGCCAGCACCGCCATTCAATGGGATCATGGCTGATCATCCACAATCAGTACCCCGTTCCTGCCTTCTCCCCATATTCCTTGATTCCGCTATCTTTAAGAGCTATATTTGACCGGAACTTATTAGCTTTATCTTGCACTAAACTTTATTCACGTTATTCCCTTGATCATGTGTCTGTGCACTGTGGATAGCTTGATTGTAATCATGTGTTGTCTTTCTCTTACTGGTTAGCACGCAACAAAAGCTTTTCACTTTACCTCGGTACACGTGACAATAAACCAAACTCAAACTCAATAGATTTTCACCATGTGCCTTTACAAAAGATGACATCTGCACTGCACTGCACTCTTCCCAAATTTTAAGATTAGAAAAAGGATTTGTTCAGTTTAATTTAGAGATACAGCGCGGTAACAGGCCCTTCGGCCCATCCAGTCCCCAGTGACCAGCGATCCCCTCACACTAACCCTAACCTACACACACACTCAGGATGATTTTTACAATTTTACCAAGCCAATTAACCTCCAAACCTGTACGTCTTTGGGAGGTGGGAGGAAACCGGAGCTCCCGGAGATAACCCACGCAGGTCACACGGGATTACGTACAAACTCTGTACAGACATAGTCAGGATCGAACCGGGGTCTCTGGCGCTGTGAGGCAGCAGCTCCACCGTGCTGCCCTGAGGATGCTGAAGCTTGTATTGTCCCCATGGGTGAGGCTGGGAAAGTGGTTTCAAAGGTAGCACCATCCAAAGAGGCAGCTGTGTAAGACAAGGGCAGACACACAACAGACATCGCGTGTTACCCAGCTGGGCTGCTCAATAATTTACACTCCTTGCGTGACTCCTTCCAATAAGCCACCAACATGAACAAGAAAGAAAAGGCATTTCAATTGCCGGACCAGTTTACCAGTCTTGTTAAGAAGGAACAATTTGTTAAGAATAAAGCAACTGTCACGACATTATTTCTCCCTAACTATCTACGGTTACTGGTGTTTTATGGTTCAAAGTGTTTGGTCCTGAGAGATTGCTTGCTTTAGGTGTCAATGATAAGGGGGTTCATAAGTTCATAAGGGATGGGAGCAGAATTAGGCCATTCAGCCCATCAAGTCTACTCCGACATTCAATCATGGCTGATCTATCTCTCCCTCCTAACCCCATTCTCCTGCCTTCACCCCATAACCCCTGACATCCATATTAATCAAGAATCTATCTATCTCTGCCTTAAAAATATCAATTGACTTGGCCTCCACAGCCTTCTGTGGCAAAGAATTCCACAGATTCACCACCCTCTGCTTAAAGAAATTCCTCCTCATCCCCTTCCTAAAGGAATGTCCTTTAATTCTGAGGCTATGACCTCTGGATGTAGACTCTCCCACTAGTGGAAACATCCTCTCCACATCCACTCTATCCAGGCCTTTCACCATTCGATCAGGCTCGCTGGGTTATTTATTATGGAATGTTCCAATAATAAAAACTCATTTTTCCATTTTGCGATTCCTGTTATTCTTTTTCTTTGAAATTGTTCATCTACAGGTTTCTCAACAGACATTTGGAAATCCATGAAGAAAAATCGATAATACAATCCACTATCAATCATGATAATATATGCCCACACAGACAACCATAATCTTGGTTTATTAATTTTGACAACCTGGTATGTCGATACTGATTAAATGAAGTGTTGATATAAACAGATGCATCAGAAAAAGTATAGGATAAAAAGCTGCATGGTGCCTGGAATTTGTTACTTGAAAGGCCCCTAGATGTAGAACCTCAACAATGGCTATTTACTTGTAGAATCATGACCTGCAGTGTTAGGAGTCCAATGCTGGAAGGTTACAAGGGTGAGTAGCCGTTTTTCAACAGGCACAGTCACAATGGGCCGAATGGCCTCCATTAGTTTTCCTGTCTGATTTTTTAGAGCGTGGAATCAGGACCTTCAGCCTTCCGAAGCAGTGATCCAAGGATTAGATAAGTTAACCAGATTTAACTTCTTTGTCAAGTTTTAGGTAGAAAACCAAAGAGGGTTGGGAGGGGAAAAATTAAGGGAATAGTGGGTGGCACAGTGGCGCAGCGGGAGAGCCAGAGACCAGGGTTCGATCCTGACCACAGGTGCTGTCTGTGCTGAGTTTGCACAATCTCCCCGTGACCGCACGGGGTAACCCAGCAGGGCAGGCAGCATCTCTGGAGAAAAGGAATAGGTGACGTTTTGGGTCTCGACCCGAAATGTCACCCACTCCTTTTCTCCAGAAATGCTGCCTGACTTGCTGAGTTACTCCATCTTTTTGTGTCCGTCTCCAGTTTAAACCAGCGTGTGCAGTTCCTTCCTACACTGCTCTTATTGCATGTCATAAGTGATAGGAACAGAATCTGGCCATTCGGCCATCAATTGTTCTCCGCCATTCAATCATGGCAGATTTATCTCTCCCTCTCAACCCCATTCTCCTGCCATTCTTCCCATAACCCTTGACGCCCTTACTAAACAAGAATCTATCTCTGTGTTTAAGAAGGAACTGCAGATGCTGGAAAATCGAAGGTACACAAAAATGCTGGAGAAACTCAGCGGGTGCAGCAGCATCTATGGAGCGAAGGAAATAGGCAACGTTTCGGGCCGAAACCCTTCTTCAGACTGAAAAAAGGGTTTCGGCCCGAAACGTTGCCTATTTCCTTCGCTCCATTGATGCTGCTGCACCCGCTGAGTTTCTCCAGCATTTTTGTGTACCTAAGAATCTATCTCTGCCTTAAAAATATCCATTGACTTGGACTCCACAGCTTTCTGTGGCAAAGAATTCCACAGATTCACTATTTCTGACTAAAGAAATTCCTAAAGGAACATCCTTTAATTCTGAGACTATGATCTCTGGTCCTAGACACTCCCACAAGAGTAAACATCCTCTCCACATCCATTCTATCCAAGCCTTTCACTATTCGGTAAGTTTCAATGAGGTCCCCCCTCATTCTTATAAATCCAGCGAGTACAGGCCCAGCGCCGACAAACGCTCATCATACCCACTCAATCCTGGGATCATTCTCGGTCTTATGCTGTCAACGAGGTCTGATGAAACACGTTTACTTGGTGCATACAAAATGCGTAGGAACTGCAGATGCTGGTTTAAAACGAAGATAGATACAAAAAGCTGGGGTAACTCAGCAGGACAGGTGGCATCTCTGGAGGGAAGGAATGGGTGACGTTTCATGGAAACATAGAAAATATGTGCAGGAGTAGGCCATTCGGTGCTTCAAGCCAGCACCACCATTCAATATGATCATGGCTGATCATCCAGAATTAGTACCCCGTTCCTGCTTTCTTCCCATATCCCTTGATTCCGTTAACCCTAAGAGCTCTATCCAACTCTCTCTTGAATACATCCAGTGAAATGTCCCCCTCTGCCTTCTGTGGCAGAGTATTCCACAGATTCACAACTCTGTGGATGAAAAAGTTTTTCCTCATCCCAGGCCTTCTCCTTATTCTTAAACTGTGTGACTCCCCCCGGTTCTGGACTCCCCCAACGTGGGGATTTTTTTTTTCCCTGCTGAGTCTGAAGAAGGGTCTACACCCGAAATGTCACCCCGTTCCTTCTCTCCAGAGATGCTGCCTGTATCCCTGCAGGGTAGGTCATTCCAGCTTTTTGTGTCTTTACTTGGTTGCAAAGAATGTCCCTGTGCAACTGTTTAAGAAGAAACTTCCTGATAGATGCTGGAAAAATCGAAGGCAGACAGAAATGCTGGAGTTACTCAGCGGGTGAGGCAGCATCTATGGAGCGAAGGAATAGGTGAGGTTTCGACCCGAAACGTCATCTATTCCTTCGCTCCATAGATGCTGCCTCACCCGCTGATGTGTACCTCCAGCATATTTCTCTGTGCAACTGTGATATCATTGCAATCAAAGATCCTATAGCGGAGCAGGATAGACCACTCCTGCTAAATGCAATGGGCTGACGTGTAGTACGCAACGGAGCGTAACGTGGGCCCTTTTTTTCATCCATTTCAGTAACCCGACCCGACTCTCAGTGTAATCAACATTGCGGGGGAACAGCTTGTGTTAATAAATTATAATTCTGAAAATGAGAAGATTTTTACCAAAGAACTTTTATTATTACGAGGATGTTTCCGTAACCGGCTTCCGTCTCCGCACTAGTATCTTTGCTCCGCTATGGCCAACGAGAGTTGTTTTTTAAATGTGCTATATAAATAAATGTGACTTGACTTGACTAAGGGACCTTTGGTGCGGAGACGGAAGCCGGTTACGGAAATGGGGGCCGAAAATGACCCATGAATCTGCCCATGCACCGTACTACGTCTTTTTAGTCGAGTGATCTATCTTGCTTGCTATAGGATCTTTGATCGGCCGTCCCAGCCGTCCCAGCCGCTGTGAGGGCTCTCCCGACGCCGGGACAACTGCACCCGGCGAGAACGGCCAGGAACATTGGGCCTCCGTAGAGGCAACTGTGGAGGCCTCAATAGGCCTGACTTTGGGTGAACTGGGGTTGGGGACTGGACATTGTGCCTTCCCCCACAGTGGTAATCATTGTGGGGGGATGATTTTGTGTGTAATGTGTAGTGTCTATGTTAGTCTATGTCCAAGATGGCGGTCGGAAGGGAGAGTGGACGCTGGCGCGCTTTAGCAGCCGCTGCTCTCTCTTCCATATTGTGTTTTTGATTTTTTTTTGTTTTTGGATTTAATTCTATCTTTAATTTGTGTACTGGTGATGTCTTTGCTATTTATTTCATTCCGCTTACATGTTCCTACACTATTTGTTAAACTTTGTAAGGTGTCCTTGAGACTTTTGAAAGGCGCCCATAAATAAAATGTATTATTATTAAATGCTGGTAAGGATGCATTGCTTTGGAAAGGGGAACCATGTGGCAGTCGCATGACCCATCATATGACTGGGGTGGCGTCACGTGACCACCGAGAGCCCGCCCCCCTCCGAGCGTTGTCACATGTTAGAGGTTGATCGACAGCGGGCGCGGCCAATCAGCGCTGCGGATCCGCCCATAGTAGCGATACTGTATCAAAGGGCGCTTGTATCATTCTGGAGCCGCTTGTCGATTTCTTCCATTAGACTCCTCTTATACTTTCTTGGATCAAAGGCCACCAACTATGAACTGGGCCAAGTTGCTGGTGTTCTGCAACGTGCTAGTGGCCGCTGATGCCCTCATCAGGTGAGCGAGCAGGGCCGGCGGCTGTTTTATTCTGCTTTTCCTTAAATTTAGACAAGTTCACATATATTCTCTTCTGCAGGAAAGAACTGCAGGTGCTGGTTCACATCGAAGGTAGATACAACATGCTGGAGTAACGCAGCGGGTCAGGCAGCATCTCTGGAGAGAAGGAATGGGGTCAGTCTGAAGAAGGGTCTCGATCCCATTCCTTCTCTCCAGAGATGCTCCAGCATTTTATGTTTACATATTCTGTTGTGCTGCAGCAAGTAGGAATGTCATTGTTCTATCTGGGACACATGACAATAAAACACTCTTGACTCTTGTTTTGCAAGCAACTTTTTTTTTTAAAGCATTATTTTTTATTTTACTTTGTACTTTACTATTTTACTTTACTCCAGAGTAAAGGAGTCGTTGCTCTGTGTACAGGCTCCATCCAGTGAGATATTACTTCCTGGTGTTGGTTTGTTGTTCGACATTGTTATTCAACAGGGTTAAACCCTCGTCTGGGCCTCAAACTGCAAGCTCTCACTTAATTGTCAAATTCTAAGAAGCCATTGCAATCACTTAAATTATATTGAACAGGGGACCGTTTGGTCCATCGTCCCAGACTCTCCCACTAGTGGAAACATCCTCTCCACATCCACTCTGTCCAAGCCTTTCACTATTCTGTATGTTTTCAATGAGGTCCCCCTCCCTCATTCTTCTAAACTCCAGCTAGTACAGGCCCAGTGCCTTGTGTATGAAATGGTGGGGGAAAGTGTTCTTGAATGTAAAGGGCCTATTTGTATTTTAACTGTTCAAGTTTAGGAGTCAGTTCTTCGATGTAGAAGATTAATTCTGACAAGTTCTGATCTATACTCTGCCTCTCCTCACAATGCAACAGGATGTTGTGGTTGGAATTATGGTAAACCTCGATGCTGGTGAAACATTGAAACTATTTCAGTTTTAGATAGTCTGTTGATGACTGTTGGATTATATCCTAGCACGTTATGTTTGGCTTGAAAGTAAATGTTGAATACACATTGATAGTGAACAAAGTTGCTTTTTTGCATGCTCTAATTCTAAGTAGTTGGAAAGTTAGATTTTATCTGTTTAAGTGTGATTAAGGTTAATGAATATCTGGAATTGATATGCAGCCTGGTTAATTAGTATGTTTTTTTAGGGTTTGTGTTATAGAATATTGGCATTGTAATGTTGAAATTCAATTTGGAAATATAGTGAAGGTCGGTGTGGCTTGTGGTGGTGACGTTAATGGCTTGGGTGCAACTTTAAATGTCACCAAAGGACTGGGGACTTTTAATGGGTGACGTTTCAGATCGAGGCCCTTCTTCAGACCCGAAACGTCACCCATTCCTTCTCTCCAGAGATGCTGCCTGTCCCGCTGGGTTACTCCAGCTTTTTGTGTCTACCTTCAGTTTAAAGCAGCATCTGCAGTTCCTTCCTACCCGTGGGGACTTTAAATTCCAGCTACTTCAAGTGCTGGTAGTTCTATTCACCAGTGTTCCAGACTAGGGGGCATAGCTTTAAGGTGAGAGAAAGTTTAAAGGAAGGTAGACAGAAAATGCTGGAGTCACTCAGCGGGACAGGCAGCATCCCTGGAGAGAAGGAATGGTCGAGACCCTTCTTCAGACTGATGTCAGAGGAGGGGGTGGGACAAAGATAGAATCTAGGTGGGGAAGGTAGACAAAAATGCTGGATAAACTCAGCGGGTGCAGCAGCATCTATGGAGGGAAGGAAATATTTCCTTCGCTCGCTGCTGCACCCGCTGAGTTTCTCCAGCATTTTTGTCTACCTTCGATTTTCCAGCATCTGCAGTTCCTACTTAAATATCTAGGCGGAGAAAGTAAGACAAGTGGGAGAACTGGGAAGGGGATGGAACTACCCAAGCGAAATATGAGGTGCTGTTCCTCCAATTTTTGCTGGCCCTCACTCTAATGGAGGGAGGCCAGGACAGAAAGGCCAATGTGGGAATGAGAGGGGGAGTTGAAGTGCTGAGCCACCGGGAGATCAGGTAAGTTAAGACGGACTGAGCGGAGGTGTTCAGCGAAACGATCGCCGAGCCTGCGCTTGGTCTCGCCGATGTTGAGAAGTTGACACCTGGAACAGCGGATACAGTAGATGAGGTTGGAGGAGGTGCAAGTGAACCTCTGCCTCACCCAAACTTTCTTACAAAGTTTAAAGGAAATGTGTGGGGCAATTTTTTTTAAATATGCAATGTTGTGAGTGCTTGGGGTGCTGCCTGGGGTGGTGGTTGAGGCAAATTTAACAGTGGCATTTAAGGATAGGCACAGCGAAATGGATTATGTGCAGGTAGATAAGAGGTGATCTTGGCATTGCGTTCGGCACTGACATCATGGGCCGAAGGGCCTGCCCTCGTACTGTAATGTTCGATGTTCTACAACTCTTGAGATCCTGCCTGACCTGCTGAGTTCTCTCCATCACTTGGTGACCCTTTCAGGGTGAAGAAAAACTTCTTAGTTTTGACTCCCTTCTGATCCAGCAACCTCCCATCCTTAATCCCTGTCCCGCACACGGCAAAAGCTTTTCAGGGTCCATTCTTTGACGAGTGAACCCGACGTGCCACACACGTGACCAGAGGTCATCGCATAAAGTAATAGGTTTAAAAAAAAATCTTGAAAAGGGATTAAGCTTATTCATTTGCTGTTTTACATACATAGAAAATAGGTGCAGGAGTAGGCCATTCGGCCCTTCGAGCCTGCACCGCCATTCAATGTGATCATGGCTGATCATCCAACTCAGTATCCCGTACCTGCCTTCTCTCTATACCCCCTGATCCCTTTAGCCACAAGGGCCACATCTAACTCCCTCTTAAATATAGCCAATGAACTGGCCTCGACTACCCTCTGTGGCAAAGAGTTCCAGAGATTCACCACTCTCTGTGTGAAAATGTTTTGTGGGTTTTCCTACCCACCGAACTATGATGCGTGTCTGCTAAAGATATGAACGTTCTAGCTTTTTGAAATTTGACAATGAGATAAAACTGAGTTGTGGGGGAGGAAAAAAAAAGCTTCCGGGTGCGGTCACACACGTGACCAGCCCTATTTGACCTCTGGCCCTAAAACAAACATTGTCAGCGCAACATCTAAAAAATTTTCACATGATGAACTTAGAAAAAAAAAAAAAAGATTTGCTTATACAGTACAAGACAATATACCTGTAATGCTTTCAGAATTAGAAGAGATGTATTCCACAGTTCCCCCATAATTCTTTTTGGTTGGGGTGGTCACACACGTGACCAAGAAGGGCCCTTCACTGCACCTCGGTACATGTGTCAATAAACTAAGTTTTGATTTCTCTGCCAAGGGAATCGTGCCTTTCTTTGTCCTCCTTATCCAGGCCCGAATAACGAGAAACCTTGATTAACTTCTCTTCTATTCTCGGCCGAGCTGGGTCTCTCTGCATGAACGACGAAACTCTGGCAACTTTGGCACATCCTTCCTGTGGTGTGATCGGAACCTGCACAACAATTCTGTGTAAGAAGGAACTGCCGATGCTGGCTTAAGCCACAAAAAGCTGGAGTGACTCAGCGGGACATCTGTGGAGCGAAGGAATGGGTGACGTTTCGGGTCGAGACCCTCTTTCTCCAGACAATTCTGACATGACCTCCCCTGTTCCAAGTCTACGGCTCAAACACAATGTCTCAGTCATCACAAATCTGAGTCGGTGTGTCTTGGGAATGTGTAAGCATGCAGTTTAGCACGGAACAGGCCCTTTGGCCCACTGAGTCCGTGCCGACCAGTGATCCCCGTTCACTAGCGCTATCCTACACGTGAGGGACATTTTACTGAAGCGGATTGACCTACAAACCTGTACGTCTTTGGAATGTGGAAAAAGCCGGAGAAAACCCACGCGGTCACAGGGAGAACGGATAAACTCCGTACAAACAGCAACCGTAGTCGGGATTGAACTGAGGTCTCTGGCGCTGTGAGACAGCGACTCTACAGCATTATGTATGAGCTCCACCGGCCGCTCTACCGTGCCGCCCACAATTCCATTAGATAGAGCAGTTATTCCAGTCTGAAGAAGGGTCTCGACCCGAAACGTCGCCCATTCCTTCTCTCCGGAGATGCTGCCCGTCCCGCTGATTCACTCCAACTTTTTGTGTCTACCTTAACTATCGGGCACTGTGCTCACAGCCTGTTGTGTGGCTGCATGTAACAATTTCATGGTTCCATTTCGATTCGTATGACAGTAAAACACTCGTGACATCTGTTAACGAGTTAACCTCCGGGATGTGGGAAGAAATCGAGGCACCCGGAGAAAACCCACATGGTCACACAAACCCACAAACTCCACACAGACGGCAATTGCGGTTGAGATTAAACCCGGGTCTCTCGTGCTCTGAGGCAGCAACTCTACCGCTGCGCCTCCTTGCCACCCCTAACTCGGTTAGATAGAGCAGGTTGTTCCATTATTGTTCTCAGTTTTTTGCATTGCAATGTTGCACCGTTCTGATGTGTTTGTACTCTTTCTTTTCAGTTCAGTTTAGTTTATTGTCACGTGTACCGAGGTACAGTGAAAAGCTTTTGTTGCGAGCTAACCAGCCAGCGGAAAGACAATACATGATTACAATCGATCTATTCGCAGTGTACGGATACCTGATAAGGGAATAACGTTTAGTGCAAGTTAAAGCCAGCAAAGTCCGATCAAGGGTAGTTCAAGGGTCATCAAAGAGATAGACAGTAGTTGCAGTACTCCTGAACTCGATTTGATTCTGGACGCCACATATCTGGGCAATCGAAGCAAGGAACTGCAGATGCTGGTTTGCAGAAAAGGACACAAAGTGCTGGAGTAACTCTGTCGGTCAGGCAGCAACTTTGGAGAACGCAGACGGGCGATGTTTTGGGTCGGGACCCCTCTTCGGACTGATTGTAGGGGAGGGGTGGGGAGAAAGTTGGGAGAGGCAGGGGAAAAGCGTGGCAGGCAATCAGTGGACACAGGGGCCCTAAGGTGGAGGTGGGGGTGTTGATGGGTAAATGGTCGGAGCTAAGGCCAGAGGTTAAACCAGAAGGATTGAAGAGTTGCAAATTGTGAAGCCGGAGGAAGGAATGAATGTGGCGGTGGAGAGGGGGAGGGAGGGAGGGGGTGTGAGGAAAGGTGCAAGTTCAGGGAGGTGGGTGGGGACCGTTAGGGGTCAGTCGATAGTCCGATGAGGTGGATAGTTGTTCAGGACTGCGCTCTTGTAGCAGTAGGATGGTTCAGTTGCCTGATAACAGCTGGGAAGAAACTGTCCCTGGTGTTATTGTTTACTGAGCTTTATGTGAACAAGGAATCTCATTGCACCCTGGTACATATGACAATCTGAATCCAAGTTTCAGATACATGGCCATTTGATGACAGAAGCATAGACACTTGCAGCGCAGGCCATTTGGCCCGTTGTGCCCATGTTGACCAAGAATTGAACCGATTGTGTTACTCCTGTTTAGTCTGCAATTAGTCCACAGCCTTCTCATTGACAGCTCTTCAGATGCATCTGCATCGGTTAGGTATTAGTTTTTGCTTCCACTCTCTTCTAATCTTTCCACTTGTTATCATAACAGTGAAGCTGCTTGAATACTGCCGGTCTGCCCAGGGAAAGTCTGAAGAAGGGTCTCGCCCCGAAACGTCACCCATTACTTCTCCCCAGAGATAGTGAAGCTGCTTGAATATTGCCGGTCTGCCCAGGGAAAGTCTGAAGAAGGGTCTCGCCCCGAAACGTCACCCATTACTTCTCCCCAGAGATGCTGCCTGTCCCGCTGAGTTACTCCAGCCTTTTGTGTCTGTCTTCAGGGAAAGATATTCCTTTCTTTCACGTCTGTGTTCATTTTAGTTTTGAATTAAATGGTTCCTTTCTTCCAAAAAAGGGCCTGGACCCGGTATATAGAGGATTAAGTTTATTATTGTCACATGTATCGAGATACAATGAAGAGCTTTATTTTGCACGTTATCCAATTAAATCAAATACTACACATAAATAGCACTAAACTTTATTTCCTTTATCCTGTCCACTGTGGATGGCTGGATTGTAATCGTGTATAGTCTTCCCGCTGACGGGTCAGTTTAGTTTAGAGAGACAGCGTGGAAACAGGCCCTTCGGCCCATCGAGTCCAGACCGACCAATGATCATTCTATCCTACACACAGACAGACAGAAATAGACACAGACAGACAGACACACACAGACAGACAGACACACACACACACACACACACAAAATAACCTACAGACCTGCACATCTTTGGATTTTGGGAGGAAACCGGAGCACCCGGAGAAAACCCACGCGGTCGCGGGGAGAATGTACAAACTCCGCAGCCGTAATCAGGATCGGACCCGAGGTCTCTGGCGCTGTAAGGCAGCAACTCTACCGCTGTGCCGCCCGATAGCACACAACAAAAAGCATTTCACTAGCTCGGCACACGTGACAATAAAAAAAAAAAACTAAATGCAATCAAGGCAAACTGGAGTACAAAGGAAAGAGGGAAGGGCAATAGTTCTTGGTGCTACCGTTCCAGAGATAGTCCGATGTCCACAAGGAGGTAGAGGAGAAACAGACAGTTCCCCAGCTCAAGTAGGGACTATTCAGAAGCCCAGTAACAGAGGGGGAGAAGCTGTTCCTGAGTCTGGTCCATGCTTTCAAGATCCTATATTTTCGGCCCAACAGGGAAGAGAGAATGACCAGGGTGGAAAAAGTCTTTGATTATGTTGGCTGCTTTCCCGAGGCAGCGTGAAGTGTAGATGGAGTCAGTGGTGGGGAGTCTGGTCTGTGTGACGGACTGGGCTTCAACCGCAACTCTATGTAGTTTCTTGTGATCTTAGGCAGAGCTGAGCCCAGGCCAAGCTGTGGGGCGCCCTGACAGCCTGCTTTCTACGGGGCATCCGTAAGATTGGAGGTTGCGAGAGGAAGGTTGCTGTCTCCCTGTGAAGTATGAGACGAGATTGATCGAGGTGCTGAAAGCTTTAGATCGGAAAGAAGGATTGGAGACAAACTGTTCGCTTTCGTGCAGAGATCAATTGCGACTGTTGGAGCAAAAGGCCCAAGGCTGACAAGAGAAGTTGTTATTGTAGAGAATGCTTATTATCTGGAGCAAACTATCAACGTGGTGGGTGTGGAGTTTTAGTCTTAGAGGTGCAGCGTGGAAACAGGCCCTTCGGCCCCACCGAGTCTGTGCCGACCAGCGACCCCCCGCACCTTAACATTATACCTACACATACTAGGTACAATTTATTTAGTCTTCAGTCTGAAGAAGGGTTTCGGCCCGAAACGTTGTCTATTTCCTTCGCTCCATAGATGCTGCTGCACCCGCTGAGTTTCTCCAGCACTTTTGTCTACCTAGGTACAATTTACATTTATACCCAGCTAATTAGCCTACAAACCTCTAACTATTTGGAGAGTGGGAGGAAACCAGAACTCCTGGAGAAAACCCACGCAGGTCACGGGGAGAACTTACAAACTCCATACAGACTGCACACGTGGTCGGGATCGAACCTGGGTCCCTGGCGCTGTGAGGCAGAAACTCTGCCGCAGCGCCACCGTGTCCTTGTGTGAGGAATTGGATGAATATTTTAAAGGTGAAGTTTCCAGGGTGGGCGAAGCTCGTCTCGTTTGGCTGCGTTCCTATTTGTGTATCTGCTTTCCTGTTCGTGTGTCTGAAGAAGGGTCTCGACCCGAAGCGTCAGCGCGGAAGGCAGGCCCTCCGACTCACCGAGTCTGTGCCGACCAGCGATCCCGCACACTGACGCTATCACACGCACACACACTTATAATTTTACCAAAGCCAATTGTCCTACAATCCTGCATGTCTTTGAAGTATGGGAGCAAACCGGAGCACCCGGAGAAAACCCACGCAGGTCACGGGGAGAACGTACAAACTCCGTACAGACGGCACCCGTAGTCAGGATCGAACCCGGGTCTCTGGCGCTGTGAGGCGGCAACTCTACCGCTGCACCACCGTGCCGGCCCGGTTTGGGAAAAGGGGAAGGTAAGGGGAAGAAATGACTTAATATTTTTAACTCTTGACAGAATTCCGCTCACGAAATTCCAGTCGGCACGCCAGTCTCTGATGGACGTCGCGGGTTCCGTTGAGAATCTCATTGCCGCCGGGCGACGTGGGAACCGGAAGTACACGGAATTCCTGCAGAAGAAAGGAGAGACTCCGGAGCTCCTCACAAACTACCTGGATGTGAGTACAGGCATCCTCTGGACAGCCCCTGACCCCATCCGCTGCAATCATGGAGTGATTACAGCGTCGAAACAGGCCCTTCGGCCCAACTTGCCCATTCCGGCCAGCAAGCCCCAGCTACACTAGCCCCACCTGCCTGCTTTTGACCCATGTCCCTCCAAACCAGTCCTATCCATGTACCTGTCTAACTATTTCTTAAACGTCAGGATAGTCCCAGCCTCAACTACCTCCTCTGTCAGCTTGTTCCGTACACCCACCACCCTATGTGTGAAAAAGTTAACCCACAGATTCCTATTAAATCCTTTCCCCTTCACCTTAAACCTATGTCCTCTGGTCCTCGATTCGCCTACACTGGGCAAGAGACTCTGTGCATCTACCCGATCTATTCCTCTCATGATTTTGTACACCTCAATAAGATCAAGCCTCATTTTCCTACACGCCAAGAAATAGAGTCCCTGCCTACTCAACCTCTCCCTATAGCTTGGGACTCTCTAGCCCCGGCAACAATCTTCGCTCTGGTTCGCGGCTTAGTCGTTTAAACATGCTTCCCCTCCTTGCCCATTGCTGGTTTGTGCTGTATGCCTGCTGTGTGCATCCACTATGGCTGCGGTAGGATGATCTATCGAACCCTCCTATCCCCATTCTCCTGCCCCCTGACGCCCGTACTAATGAGTCGTTTTAACAATGCTCGCTGATGCTGCTGTCTCTCCAGGCCCAGTACTACGGCCAGATTGGGATCGGCACTCCACCGCAGCTCTTCACCGTGGTCTTCGACACCGGCTCGTCCAACCTGTGGGTCCCTTCGCAGCGCTGTAGCATCTTTGACATTGCCTGCTGTGAGTAACACAGGGTTGGGCCGCTGTTTGAAAGCCCCCCTGGGGTGGGCATCACCGCTGAGGTTGGCATCCATCGTCCACGCCCTAGTTCAGCCCATGAAAGCTGGTGGGAGGTTGTTCGTAAGCGGTAGGTGCAGAATTAGGCCATTCTACCCATGGAGTCTACTCCACCTACTACTACTACTGCTTCAATCATGGCTGATCTATCTCCCTCCTAACGCCTGGACGGCCGAGGTTGCAGGCCGCTGTAGAAAGTACAAGATGATCTTGGTTGCTGTTAGTTTAGTTTGGAGATACAGTGCGGAAACAGGCCCTTCGGCCCAATGAGTCCGCATTGACCAGCGATCCCCGCACATATTATCACTACCCTCGCACACACGCACACAGACACACACAGACACCATTTTTTTTTTATAACCAAGCCCATTAACCTACAAACCTGCACGTCTTTGGAGTGTGTGAGGAAGCGGAAGATCTCGGAGAAGCCCCACGCAGGCCATCAGATCTTAAGTGATGGGAGCAGAATTAGGCCATTCGGCCCATCAAGCCTACTCCGCCTTTCAATCAAGGCTGATCTCTCTCTACCTCTGATTATATGTTTCCTATAAATCTCTGTAAGGTGTCCTTGAGACCTCGGTATAAGGTGCCCGTAAATAAAATTCATTATTACCTCCAAACCCCATTCTCCTGCCTTCTCCCCCAAAAACCCCCTGACGCCCGTACTAATCAAGAATCTATCTGCCCCTTGCCTTAAAGATATCCATTGACTTGCAGATGCTGAGATCTTGTGCAAAACGCACGGTGCTGGAGTAACTCAGCAGGTCAGGCAGCATCTCTGGAGAGAAGGAATGGGTGGACGTTTCTGGTCCCAACACAAAACATCTATTTTAGTTGATGATCGATGATCTCTACATCACGGTCTCTATCACTCATTTCCCTCATCCCTAACCAGTCTGAAGAAGGGTCTCGACCCGAAACGTCCCCCATTCCTTCTCTCCGGAGATGCTGCCTGTCCCACTGAGTTACTCCAGCCTTTTGTGTCTCCGGTTTAAACCAGCATCTGCAGTTCCTTCCTACACTGTCTCTTTTAGTTTAGTTTTGAGATACAGCGCGAAAACAGGCCCTTCGGCCCTCCGAGTCCGTGCCGACCGGCGTTCCCCGCACTTAACACTGTCCTACACACACCAGGAACAATGTACGATTATACCAAGCCAATTAGCCTACAAACCTGTAGGTCTTTGGAGTACGGGAGGAAACCGGAGCACCTGGGGAAAACCCACACGGTCACGGGGAGAACGTACAAACTCGGTACAGACAGCACCCGTAGTTAAGATCGAACCAGGGTCTCTGCACTGTGTTCATAGAGCTGGGGAGCTGGCCTGATCCTGTGCTGGACTTTTCTCTAAAGATAGACACCAAATGCTGCAGTAACTCAGCGGGACAGGCAGCATCGAGAAGGGACGGCTGATGTTTCGGGTCGAGACCCTTTCAAAGTGGCTTTTTTAAATTTTTTTTAAACAACTGAACCCTTTCTGAGCGGCCGTTCCCGGCATCCCGAGCCGTTGAGAGGGTTCTCCCGACGCCGGAGCACCATCACCCGGCGAGAAGGGCCTGGAACATCGAGCCCCTGTAGCGGTGACTGCGGAGCCCTCAATAGGCCCGACTAAGGGTGGACATGGACTTGGGGGATGGGGACTGGGCTTTGTGCCTTCCCTCACAGTGGGAACCATTGTGGGGGGATGTTTTTATGTTTAAGTTTCTTTATTATGGTTGTGTTTGTATTCTGTTTAATGCGCTGCAATGGCAACTTGAATTTCACGACACCAATCGGTGTCTTTGACAATAAATTAACCTTTGAACCTTTCTGTTCAGGGCTTCATCACAAGTACAAATCGGACGCATCCAGCACCTATGTGAAAAATGGAACAAAGTTTGCTATCCGCTATGGTAGTGGCAGCCTGACTGGGTTCCTCAGCCAGGACATTATAACTGTAAGTGAAGCAGTATGTCTTGGGTCTGGCTCGGACTGGCCATTTGCCCTCCAAGTCCTACGACCGTGATTAAAATGTCTCCTAACGCTGGGGGGGGGGGGATAAAGTTTTGTTTCATCATCGTCGCCGTTCAGCATTGAGGGCCGCACGGTGGCGCAGCGGTAGAGCTGCTGCCTCACAGCGCCGGAGAGCCGGGTTCGATCCCAACTACGGGTGCTTGTCTGTACGGGGTTTGTACGTTCTGCACCGTGACCCGTGACTAATTCTTGATTAGTACGGGTGTCGGGGGTTGTGGGGAGAAGGCAGGAGAATGGGGTTTGGAGGGAGAGAGAGATCAGCCATGATTGAATGGCGGAGTAGACTTGAAGGGGCCGAATGGCCTCATTCTACTCCTAGCACTCATGATCTTATGACCAGCGTGGGTTTTCTCCCAGATCGTCGGTTTTCCTCCCAAAGACGTACACGCTAATTGGTTTGGTGTGTGTGTGTAAAATTGTCCCTAGTGTGTGTAGGATAGTGTTAGTGCGCGGGGATCGCTGGTCTGCGCGAACTCGTTGGGCCGAAGGGCCTGTTTCTGCACTGTATCTCTAAGCTAAACTAAATCTTCTCTTGCACGCTTCCCTTCAATAAGCATGCTTATTTATTGAACAAAATCTACCTGCCTATTTCTCTTTTAAAGTAAATACCTGAAACTGTCGGTTGCTATGGGCTTGTTAATTAAGAACCAATAAATATCTAGCCCCGATCACACCGTGTTGGAATAGCTCGGCGGGTCAGGCAGAATCTCTGGCGAACGTGGGTGTGACGTTTTGGGTCGGAGACCCATCTTTGGACTGGAATGATGTCGCCTCTGGTGCAGGGCAGCTTTGGATTGTTTCGTTTGGAGATACAGCGCGGAAACAGGCCCCTTCGGCCCACTGGGTCCGCGCCGACCAGCGATCCCCACACATTATCACTATCTACCCTACACGCACTGGGGACAATTTTTACATTTACCACCAAGCCAATTTACCTACAAACCTGTACGTCTTTGTGGAGTGTGGGAGGAAGCCGATGATCTCGGAGAAAACCCAAGCAGGTCACGTACAAACTCCGTACAGACAGCGCCCGTAGTCGGGATCGAACCCGTGTCTCCAGCGCTGTAACTCAGCAAGTCTACTTGCAAGTCTATTCTTGCTATTGAGGGAGTGCAGCGTAGGTTTACAAGGTTAATTTCCGGGATGGCGGGACTGTTCATCCTCGTGACCCATCCCTATAACACTGGGTTCTGTCTTCAACCTTGGATAAGCTTTGAGCATCCACAAATGTCCTAGGTCGAAACCGAGCTGTATCTCTAAACTACACTAAATATGGATGTGCTGGGAATGCGGGGGGGGGGGGGGGGGGGGTGGATTGCGTGCAGGCAGGTAAGAATTGGTCTTGGCGTTGTGTTCAGCACCGACTCTGGCTCGAAGGGCCCGTTGGGCTGTTCTGGTCTAGATGACTGATCTTGTTATGGTCTAGATGTCTGGTCTCAGAGTCTGATCTTGCTTCACTTTGACTTCTAGATCGGTAACATGAAGACCCCAAACCAGATCTTTGCTGAGGCCGTCAACACAGCCAGGGTTCACTTTCATTGCTGCAAAATTCGACGGGATCCTTGGCATGGCTTACCCAACCATCTCCGTTGATGGGGTCCTCCCTGTCTTTGATAACATGATGAAACAGAAACTCTTGGAGGGAGACATCTTCTCCTTTTACCTGAACAGGTGAGCGTTACCTGCGGAGTATTTTGCTCGGAGATGGACCCGAAATGCTGGAGCAACTCGGCGGGACAGGCAGCATCTCTGGAGAGAAGGAATGGGCGATGTTTCGGGTCGAGACGTCTTCTTCAGTCTGAAGAAGGAATGGGCGATGTTTCGGGTCGAGACTCTTCTTCAGTCTGAGGAAGGAATGGGCAACGTTTCGGGTCGAGACTCTTCTTCAGACTGAAGAAGGAATGGGCAATGTTTCGGGTCGAGACCCTTTGAGTCTCGAAACGTCGCCCATCCCTTCTCTCCAGAGATGCTGCCTGTCCCGCTGAGTTGCTCCAGCATTTTGTGTCTACGGTTTAAACCAGCACCTGCAGTTCCTTCCTACTGAGTATTTTGTTCCCTTCATTTTCCTCCCCCCCCCCCCCCCACCCCCCCCTCTATATCTGCGTATTTTTCTAACATTCCTGCTGTCTTCTGTTCCAGGAATCCGAGCACACAGCCAGGTGGGGAGTTGTTGCTGGGTGGCGTGGACTCCAAGTATTACACCGGAGACTTCCACTACTTGAACGTCACGTGTCGGGCCTTTTGGCAAATCAAAGCTGACCAGTAAGACCAGGGTGTTTCCACTAGAGGGAGAGTCCAGGACTAGGGTTCACAGCCTCAGAATCAAAGGACGTACCTTTAGGAAGGTGATGAGGAGGAATGTCTTTAGTCGGAGGGTGGTGAATCTGTGGAATGGTTCGCCACAGAAGGCAGTGGCAGTTAAGTCAGTGGATATATTTAAGGCAGAGATGGATAGATTCTTGATTAGTACGGGTGTCAATTGTGGGGAGAAGGCAGGGGAATGGGGTTGGGAGGGAGAAATAGATCAGCCATGATTGAATGGCGGAGAAGACCTGATGGGCCGAATGGCCTAATTCTACTTGGTTTAGTTTAGAGATACAGTGCAAAAACAGGCCCTTCGGCCCACCGGGTCCACGCTGACCAGCGATCCCCGCACGTGATCCTGCACCCACTAGGGACAATTTTTACACTTGTACCAAGCCAATTAACCTACAAACCTGTGCGTCTTTGGAGTGTGGGAGAAAACCGAAGATCTTGGAGAAAACCCACGGGGTCACAGGGAGAGAACGTGCAAACTCCGTACAGACAGCGCCCGGATCTCCGGTGCTGCAAGAGCTGTAAGGCAGCAACTCTACCGCTGCGCCACCGTGCCTTGTGCATGGGGATAGCCGGTCGGTGCAGACTCGGTGGGCCGAAGGGCCTGTTTCCGCGCTGTATCTCTAAACTGAACTTTAAAAAATGAGTCATCTTAATCTGTTCCTGTTACAATAGTTCTCAAAATGTCTCTCTTCCTTGTTTTGCTCTTTCCTCCTTCCTGCAAACCCTGCAGGGTGACTGTAGGCACCCAGTTGACCTTGTGCAAGGGCGGTTGCCAGGCGATCGTGGACACAGGAACATCTCTCATGGTTGGGCCTGCGCAGGAGGTTGAAGCCCTTCACAAGGCCATTGGTGCAATACCCATATTTCGGGGAGAGGTACATGGAGCTTTTACACTTGCTCAGACAACTACACGGCTGCTGTCTGTATGGAGTTTGTACGCTCTTAAGTGAGAGGAGCAGAATTAGGCCATTCGGCCCATCAAGCCTACTCCGCCATTCAATCGTGGCTGATCTATCTCTCCCTCCTAACCCCATTCTCCTGCCTTCTCCCCATAGCCCCTGGCACCCGTGCTCCCCCTGTGACCGCGTGGGTTTTCTCCGGGTGCTCTGGTTTCCTCCCACATTCCAAAGAAGCGCAGGTTTGTAGGTTAATTGGCTTCTGTAAATTGTCCCTAGTGTGTGTAGGATGGAACTAGTCGATGTGGACGCAGTGGGCCAAAAGGCCTGTTTCAATTGCTGTATCTCCAAACAAAACTAAACTGACAACAACTTGTGTCCGTACAGCAATGAAACACAGCACCTCATATTTCGCTTGGGCAGCTTACACTCCAGCGGTATGAATATGGACGTCTCTAACTTCAAATAACCATTACTTTCCCCCTCTCTCCATCCCTCCCCCTTCCCAGTTCTCCGACCGGTCTGGCTGCCCCCCCCCTCCGATTACATTTGATCTCTCTTTGCTTTGTTGCCACCTTCTCTGAGCTAGCAATGATCAATTCTCTTTTGATATCTTGTTTTCACACCTTACCCTTCCTTATCTCTGTGTCTTCCTCTCCTCTGACTCGGTCTGAAGAAGGGTCTCGAGCGAAATGTCACCCATTCCTTCTATCCAGAGATGCTGCCTGTCCCGCTGAGTTACTCCAGCATTTTGTATCTAACGTCACCTACCTTGTTCTCCAGAGGTGCTGTCTTCTGACCCACTGTGTTACTCCAGCACTTTGTCCTTTAAAAGAAAAAGAAGAAAAAAAAGCAGCATCTGCAGTTCCTTGTCTATATATAATTCTGACTCTGCTGTGATTGGGAACTTGCTGTGTGTATGGTTCCACTCAGTGAGTGACTGCATCCATAATATACACTAGGATGTCCAGGGGTGCCAGGGCACTGTAGAAGATACAAGACGATCTTGGTTGCTGTTAGTTTTAGTTTGGAGATACAGTGCGGAAACGGGCCCTTCGGCCCAGCGAGTCCACACCGACTAGCGATCCCCGCGCATCAACACTACCCTAACACACACACACACACGCACTGGGGACAGTTTTACATCCATAACCAACCAATTAACCTACAAACCTGTACGTCTTTGGAGTGTGGGAAGATCTCGGAGAAAACCCACGCAGGTCATAAGTGATAGGAGCGGAATTAGGCCATTTGGCCATCATGGCTGATTTCTTTCCCCCTCCTAACCCCATTCTCCTGTCTTCTCCCCATAACCCCTGACACCCGTACTAATCAAGAATCGGTCATCGTTCGTGGGGAGAACGTACAAACCCCGTACAGACAAGCACCCGTGGTCGGGATTGAATGGCGCTGTAAGGCAGCAGCTCTACCGCCATGTTGCGAAGGCTTTGCATTGACCTGTTGTCGTCTGTACGTTGACAGTATATGATCGACTGTGCAAAGATTCCGTCTCTACCAAACATCACCTTCACGCTGGGAGGCAAGGACTTCTCGCTGACCGGGGAGGACTACGTGCTGAAGGTGAGGCATTTGACAAATTTAATTATCGGTGGCTGCCCGGCTTAGTTTTTGCATTTTTTTTTGTCTCTCTCCCTCTCCCTCTCCCTCTCCCCCTCTCTCCCCCTCTCTCTCCCTCTCCCTCTCCCCTCTCTCTCCCCCTCTCTCTCCCCCTCTCTCTCCCCCTCTCTCTCCCCCTCTCTCTCCCCTCTCTCTCCCCCTCTCTCTCCCCCTCTCTCTCCCCCTCTCTCTCCCCCTCTCTCTCCCCCTCTCTCTCCCCCTCTCTCTCCCCCTCTCTCTCCCCCTCTCTCTCCCCCTCTCTCTCCCCCTCTCTCTCCCCCTCTCTCTCCCCCTCTCTCTCCCCCTCTCTCTCCCCCTCTCTCTCCCCCTCTCTCTCCCCCTCTCTCTCCCCCTCTCTCTCCCCCTCTCTCTCCCCCTCTCTCTCCCCCTCTCTCTCCCCCTCTCTCTCCCCCTCTCTCTCCCCCTCTCTCTCCCCCTCTCTCTCCCCCTCTCTCTCCCCCTCTCTCTCCCCCTCTCTCTCCCCCTCTCTCTCCCCCTCTCTCTCCCCCTCTCTCTCCCCCTCTCTCTCCCCCTCTCTCTCCCCCTCTCTCTCCCCCTCTCTCTCCCCCTCTCTCTCCCCCTCTCTCTCCCCCTCTCTCTCCCCCTCTCTCTCCCCCTCTCTCTCCCCCTCTCTCTCCCCCTCTCTCTCCCCCTCTCTCTCCCCCTCTCTCTCCCCCTCTCTCTCCCCTCTCTCTCCCCCTCTCTCTCCCTCTCTCTCCCCCTCTCTCTCCCCCTCTCTCTCCCCCTCTCTCTCTCCCCCTCTCTCTCTCCCCCTCTCTCTCTCCCCCTCTCTCTCTCCCCCTCTCTCTCTCCCCCTCTCTCTCCCCCTCTCTCCCCCCTCTCTCCCCCCCTCTCTCCCCCCCTCTCTCCCCCCCTCTCTCTCCCCCTCTCTCTCCCCCTCTCTCTCCCCCTCTCTCTCCCCCTCTCTCTCCCCCTCTCTCTCCCCCTCTCTCTCCCCCTCTCTCTCCCCCTCTCTCTCCCCCTCTCTCTCCCCCTCTCTCTCCCCCTCTCTCTCCCCCTCTCTCTCCCCCTCTCTCTCCCCCTCTCTCTCCCCCTCTCTCTCCCCCTCTCTCTCCCCCTCTCTCTCCCCTCTCTCCCCCTCTCTCTCCCCCTCTCTCTCCCCCTCTCTCTCCCCCTCTCTCTCCCCCTCTCTCTCCCCCTCTCTCTCCCCTCTCTCTCCCCCTCTCTCTCCCCCTCTCTCTCCCCCTCTCTCTCCCCCTCTCTCTCCCCCTCTCTCTCCCCCTCTCTCTCCCCCTCTCTCTCCCCCTCTCTCTCCCCCTCTCTCTCCCCCTCTCTCTCCCCCTCTCTCTCCCCCTCTCTCTCTCCCCCTCTCTCTCTCCCCCTCTCTCTCTCCCCCTCTCTCTCTCCCCCTCTCTCTCTCCCCCTCTCTCTCTCCCCCTCTCTCTCTCCCCCTCTCTCTCTCCCCCTCTCTCTCTCCCCCTCCCTCTCTCCCCCTCCCTCTCTCTCCTCCCCCTCTCTCCCTCCCCCTCTCTCCCTCCCCCTCTCTCCCTCTCCCTCTCTCCCCCTCTCCCTCTCTCCCCCTCTCCCCCTCTCCCTCTCTCCCTCTCTCCCCCTCTCCCCCTCTCCCCCTCTCCCCCTCTCCCTCTCTCCCTCTCTCCCTCTCTCCCTCTCTCCCTCTCTCCCTCTCTCACTCTCTCACTCTCTCACTCTCTCACTCTCTCACTCTCTCACTCTCTCACTCTCTCACTCTCTCACTCTCTCCCTCTCTCCATGTGCTGATTAAAATGAGCAATAAACAGCTTTGGGAATGGGACCCGTTCCATTTCTGGCAGTCCTTTCCCGATCGACGTATCAATGAACAAAGTGCCACAGTCCCGGCAAGTTGCTACTTGACGCAACGATCCTCTGATCGGTGAAATTCCCTGAACTAAGATCGGCACAGTGGTCGAATCGCTGCCTCGCAGCGCCAGGGACCCAGGTTTGATCCGCCATTCGATTCGATCATGGCTGGTCTATGAAGGAAGGAACTGGCAGATGCTGGTTTAAAACCGAAGATAGACACACAAAAGGCTGGAGTAACTCGGCGTCTCTGGAGAGAATGGAATGGGGGACGTTTCGTGTCGTGACCCTTCTTCCTAATCTATTTATCTGATCTACTTTTCCCCCTCGCCACCCCTGCCTTCTCCCCGTAACCTCTGACACCCTCGCTAATCGAGAACCGCTTCTAATAATACCCAATGACTCGGCCTCCACAGCCCTCTGTGGCCACGAATTCTGCAGATTCACCACCCTCTGGCTAAAGAAATTCCTCCACACCTCTATTCTAAAGTGATGTCCTTTTATTCTGAGGCTGTGCCCCTCAGATCCTAGACTCCCACTACTGGAAATGTCTTCTCCACATCCACTCTTATCTAATTACTAGGTGACCCTGGGCCCGATACCGAATACCTTTTGTACCCGGCACTATTAAATGTTCAGTGACTTTTCTCTCTTCTGATGCACAGCTTGTTCTTTGCCTCTGGGCATTTGGATGTCGCTATCAAACCAGGTGACTAACATCCACAAACAAGGAGGATCAGAAACGGCAGGGCTTAAAATCTGTGGCCTCTGTTACTCTGTAGGGTATTATTGAGGAAGGAGTGAGGGAGTGCTATTGAGGGAGTGCAGCGTAGGTTCACCAGGTTATTTCCCGGGATGGCGGGACTGTCATATGATGAAAGAATGGGTCGACTGGGCTTGCATTGAAACATTGAAATATATAAGATTGTTAAGGGCTTGGACACGCTAGAGGCAGGAAACATGTTCCCGATGTTGGGGGAGTCCAGAACCAGGGGCCACAGTTTAAGAATAAGGAGTAAGCCATTTAGAACGGAGATGAGGAAACACTTTTTCTTACAGAGAGTGGTGAGTCTGTGGAATTCTCTGCCTCAGAGGGCGGTGGAGGCAGGTTCTCTGGATGCTTTCAAGAAAGAGCTAGATAGGGCTCTTAAAAAATAGCGGAGTCAGGGGATATGGGGAGAAGGCAGGAACGGGGGACTGATTGGGGATGATCAGCCATGATCACGTTGAATGGCGGTGCTGGCTCGAAGGGCCAAAAGGCCTACTCCTGCACCTATTGTCTATTGTCCATTGTCTACATTCACTGAAATTTAGGATGAGAGGGGGTCTTATGGAAACATATAAAATTATTAAAGGATTGGACCGGCTAGATGCAGGAAGCATGTTCCCGACGTTGGGGGAGTCTGTCAGAGTAAAGTTGGGAGGTCATGTTGCAGTTGTATAAGATGTTGGTGAGACTGCATTTAGAGTATTGTGTTCAGTTCTGGGCACCATGGTATAGGAAAGATGTTGTCAAGCTGGAAAGGGCGCAGAGAAGATTTACGAGGATGTGGCCAGGACTCAAGGGCCTGAGCTACAGGGAGAGGTTGAGCAGGCTGGGACTCTATTCTTTGGAGAGCAGGAGGGATGAGGGGTGATCTTATACAAATCATGAGAGGAATAGATCGGGTAGATGCACAAAGTCTCTTGCCCAGAGTAGGGGATAGAGAACCAGGGGAAATAGGTTTAAGGTGAGGGGTGGGGGGGAGATTTAATAGGAACATGAGGGGTACATTTTTTATCACAAAGGGTGGTGGGTGTATAAAATGAGCTGCTGGATGAGGTGGTTGAGGCAGGAAGTATCTCAACGTTTATGAATCATTTAGTACTTGGATAGGACAGGTTTGGAGGAATATGGACCAAACGCAGGCAGGTAGGACTAGTGTAGATGGGACATATTGGCTGGTGTGGGCAAGTTGGGCTCAAGGGCCTGTTTCCACGCTGTATCACTCTGTATACAACACAATAAGAAGCGGATAATCCATTTTGAGATGTCGGATAAGGAATGGTTGACATCTTCTTAAATTGTTTCCTAAACATTGCGATAGCACTTGCCTCAACTACCCCTCAGGCAGGTGGGACCAGTGCAGATGGGGCATGTCGGTCAGTGTGGGCAAGTTGGGCCGAAGGGCCTGTTTTCATATCGTGTGACTCTGAGGTTAAGCTCTTTTTTTAAATTTATTTTAATTTTTTATTATTTTTTAATATTTGAATTAGAAGCATATGTACAAATAATAATAAGCGACAATTTAATTACAGATTTCTTCCGTTTTTTACATTTTTTTTAAAGAATAAAGGTAAAGAGAGAAAAAGATAAGAGAAACTATAATCTAATAGAGAGAAAAAGAAGACGAAAAAAGAAATTACAAATAATAAGATTGTGGAGATAGATAGTATAACCATTCATCCAATCCTAAACTCAGGTTCCAGCCCTGATTTTGTGTTAAACCAATTCACTTTTTTAAGAATTCAATAAACGGAGACCATATTCTAACAAATAATTCTGGTTTGTCAATTAAGACAAATCTTATTTTTTCCAAATGCAAGATCTCGGTCATTTCCATAATCCACATTTTAATTGTGTGGGCCGCTGGTTTTTTCCAAAATTTTAGTATTAATTTTTTCGCAGTTATTAGACTGTAATCAAGAAATCGTCTCTGACCTACCGTAAAGTTTGTGCTATGCTCTGATAATCCTAATATTATTAATTTGGGATCTGGGTCCAGTTGGTTATTGATAACTTCAGAAATAATTTAAAAAATGTCCGCCAAAAAATGTTGAATTTTTATACAAGTTACAAAAGTATGCGTTAAGTTGGCTTCTTGAAATTGACATCTATCACAAAGAGGGGAAACATTTGGAAAAATCCTATTTGATTTTGTCTTCGAATAATGTAGTCTATATAGTATTTTAAATTGTATCAAGGAGTGTCTAGCATTTAACGAACAGTGGTTTATATATTGTAAGCTTTCATCCCATGTGTCTTTTATTAAGATCTAAGGTTAACCTCTAATCTTAACCCTAAACTGGGGTGAACTGGGGCTGGGAACTGGACATTGTGCCTTCCCCCACAGTGGAAATCATTGTGGGGGGATGATTTTTGTATGTAATTGTTTGTAATTGTATTTGTTAGTCTGTGTTCAAGATGGCGGTCGGAGGGGAGAGTGGACGCTGGCGTTAAATTGCCGCTGCTCTCTCCTCAAATTGTGCTTCTGATTTTCTTTTTTTTTTGTGTTTTTGGAAGGAATTCTGTCCCTGATTTATGTATTGGTCTTTATAACCTATTTTTTTTTAAATTCTGATTATATGTTTTCTATAAATCTCTGTATGGTGTCCTTGAGACCTCGGTATAAGGCGCCCGTAAATAAAATCCATTATTATTATTATTATTATTAAACTTCTCCCCCCCCCCCCCCTCTCCCCACCTCCACATCACCAAGTTCGGAAGAACGGTGTGCCTCAGTGGGTTCCTGGCCATGGACATTCCAACTCCTGCCGGCCCGCTCTGGATTCTGGGCGACGTCTTCATCGGCCGTTATTACAGCGTCTTCGACCGCGCCAACAATCGCGTGGGCTTTGCTGCAGCTGTGTAGAGATTCCCCCAGGAGAGAGAGGGGAGTAGTCTTCTGAATCTGCACCAAGACCCTATTTTGTGTGTGTGTGTCTAATTTTTAGGCTATCAGTAACTCTGACCCTACCGACATCTAACCTTTTGAACGCCACACCTCCACGACCCTTCGCCCCCCCCACCCTCTGAGTGAATGGACTTCACACTAGCCCGGTGGCTATTGGCCATTGATCCCTTGGTTAGCACTGATATCTAAGGCCTGAGTTTACAGGCAGTCACACGTCATCTTTGGAGTTCACACCAAAGGCATTTGCTGATAAATTTACTCCTCTTAACATAAAACTCTCCTCCTCCTCCCTCCCCAAACACGCCAGATCCCATTTTCTTTGTATTGGAAGTGAAAGTCATCTTGAACCACAGTGTGAGTGTTGATGCACTTGGTCTACCCCCCCCCCCCCCCCCAACACACACACCTTCCTCATCCTGCCCTGGTCACTATAGTCAGTAAATGTATCTTTCCACATTTGTTACCCAGAGCCAGACGACGTCTGGGTCTTGAACCTACCTTGCCCTGGTTTGCTTGGCCAGATGCGAGTCCTTGGAGTGATTTGTCTACCAGGCTCCATCTGTCACGGACACCTGTCTCTTGGTCTCCATTTTACCCTTGGTTGGACCCAAAAGGTTTGGGGGGTGAGGCCAAGGGCAATTAAAGAGAATGACACAAAACCGCTGGTGTAACTCAGCGGGTCAGACAGCATCTTTGGAGAAAAGGAATCGGCGATGCTGTCCGAACCAGCACCTGCAGTTCCTTCCCGCACAGTTAAAGACATTCTTGACTTCATCTCCACTTGGAATTTGGTGAAAATAATCTGCAAGCAATATCTAAGTTGATGATCAGACACAAAATGCTGGAGTAACTCAGCGGGTCAGGCATCATCTCTTGGCGAGGAGGAATTGGTGATGTTTCAGGTCGAGACCCTTCTTCAGACTCTGTGACACTCGGTCTGAGGAAGGGTCTCGACCCAGAGCGTCGCCCATTCCTTCTCTCCACAGATGCTGCCTGACCCGCTGAGTTACTCCAGCATTTTGTGTCTTATCTCCGGTGTATACCTGCATCTGCAGTTCCTTCCTACACTAAGTTGCTGATGGTGGTTTAGCCTTGACTTAGACATGCTCTCTGTGTATATGTGAGGTTTCCTACAGACTGCTCTCCATGTTCGGGGTTCCAAGGGCTGAAATGATGTGTGGAAGTACAGGAATAAAATTGTTAAAAATTCCTTCGTAGCAAATTTCTCCTTGAATGATCCAGGACACCACCCATGACATGCTCCTGAGGCAACAGACCATGCCCCTGCCCTTCATAGCTCCTGCTTTCTCCCCCTCGTTCACAGCAGTTTGTTAGTTTGGGTTTTGAGAGAAGTTGCGATGACATTGCCTCGGACATTAAGTACTTTGCCGTTCGAAGTTTTTTGAATAAGTAGTGCGATTAAGTTCTTTGAACGTGGAATAAATAATTGTTGGGAGTATTTGTTAGGAGTCGTTTAGAGGCCAATTTAACCAAAAAAAAAGTTGGAAGTTTTCAATGGAGTAGGGCCATTCGGCCCATCGAGTCAATGCTGGTGTTTAAACTCCATCAACTTCCTCCCATCTTGGTCTGTCAATGATTACCTCCTCCTCACTCTCTCCCACATCCCCTTATCCTTGCGCAGTTTTTCAAAGCAAGGATTTCCACTCTGAAATTCTACTGAGTTCCCATTGGATTTCTGCTTTGTATTTATAATGCAGTTCCAGGTTCTGCTTGTTTCGCCCCATCCCCCTCCCACGTTTAAGAAAGCTTTGCCTAAATCTTTCAATTGCCGATTGACGGTAATGTGGCAGAGAACGACCCCGTGACGCAAGGTTCTCATTTGATCAAAAAACTGTCTGCTGATTGTATATTAAATTAAAAGAATAAAATGGGAGATTGTTCTTGTCTCTGGAATTCTCTACGTGGGCAGTTTTCTTTCTGCAGGGACTGTGTTGAAAGTACGAATTGTGTGGTTTTCTGGAAGTCAAAGTTCAAAACTAAGATTTGGGCCGGATGAAGCTCGGTGGTACAGAAGGCCATTTGGCCCATTGGGGTTCATCCTGGCAGGCCCATCAATGCTACTTCACTGGTGTAGTGGTGGAGTTGCTGCCTTACAGCGCCAGCGACCCAGGTTCGATCCCGACCACAGGTGCTGTATGAACGGGGGTTTGTACGTTCTCCCCGTGACCTGCGTGGGTTTTGTGCGGGAGCCCTGGTTTGCCTCCCACACTCCAAAGACGTACAGGTTTGCAGGCTAATTGGCTTGGTATAATTGTAAATTGTCCCAAGGATAGTGTTAGTAGTTGATCGATGGTTGGCACAGACTCGGTGGGTCGAAGGACCTGTTTCTGCACTACATCTCTGATCTGAACTAAATGCAGGGAAATGGGACTCACTTAGATGGGGCATCTTGGTTGGCATGGACAAGTTAGGGCGGAAGGCATGTTTCTGTGCTGTGTGACTCACAATGAAGGAAATGTGGAGCTGCAGGCTCCCCAAATGTGATGGACCCATTTCTCTGACTGAAATGAATGAATGAATAAGTTTATTGGCCAAGTATTCACATACAAGGAATTTGCCTTGGTGCTCTGCCCGCAAGTGACAACATGACATACAGTGGCAGTTAGGAATGACACATAAAACAGTAGACATCTATATATTTAAAACTGTGTGTGTGTCTGCCTGTCTGTGTGTGTGTGTTTCTGCCTGTCTTGTGGGTGCCAGCCAGCCTTTGATTTGTTGCTACGCCAACACCACACGCAGAAACGCCGAGATTTTTTCCATTTCGGTAGAGATTTCACTTTTCATTCCAAGTATCCACTCCTGATTAAATTTCGTCGTGTTTATGTAGACATTTTTAATAAAATCCTTCTCCCCCCCCCCCCTCCACTCACTCATTTTGTCTCCTCCTGCTGGCCAGCCACCATAACGGCTGCTGCCAACCGGCTCTGCTCCAAAAACAACGCCATTTTTTTTCTTTCGCTAGCGATTTTCGCCCCGGGGTCTGAAGCACGCTCGGGATCCAGACCCAACGGGTCTGCACTTGGTCTAGTTAATAATAAAACATTATCGATTAAACATTTGAATTAAATAAAATACCAGAGCAAAAGGAGGCTACAGATTTTTGGTTGAGTAGCGCAACCACTCGTGGAAAAAAGTTGTTTTTATGTCTGTCTGGCAGCTTTGACAGTCCGGAGTCGCCTTCCAGAGGGAAGTGATTCAAAGAGTTTGTGGCCAGGGTGCGAGCGGTCAGAGATGATCTTACCCGCTCGCTTCCTGGCCCTTGCAATATGCAGTTCGTCAATGGAGGGGAGGTTGCAACCAATAACCTTCTCAGCTGATCGGACGATTCGCTGCAGCCTCCGGATGTCGTGCTTGGTGGCTGAGCCAAACCAGACCATGATGGAGAAGGTGAGGACAGACTCTACGATGGCCGTGAAGAATTGGACCATCATTGCCTGTGTGTGTATTTGTATTTGTGTTTTCCCTGTACCATCCCCATAATGAAGAACAGTTCAGTTCCGTCCACAAGAGTGATCCAAAACTTCCAGACTATTTCTTTAATTCTCCATTCCATTTCATTGTTCATACAAAGCCCAAAAGGTTTGAGTGTACAGTTGATCAATGGAAGCTTATCTAATGTGATGTTGGCTGGCAGGTGAATATTAGCTTGGGCACTGGGTGACTCCACAGGCCTTCATCTTTTCAGAAGGACCTGTTTCCACACAGTATTGCTCTATGATTCTATGACTGGGGATGTCAGACCAGAAAGGGTCGACGCAGACAGTACTGTGGATGCTGGGCCTTGCATCCGAGCACAGCTGGTTCATCTTGCCCTCGTTCCTTGCACCTCCTGACAGCTGACGCTGACAGTCTCTCGAATCCTTGTCATCAGAACCGGATGCGCTTGAAGCTGTGGCTAATCAAGAGCTTAAATTTATCCTGAAACCAAACATAAGCTATTCTGGACCTACCTGTGTGGGAAGTGATCGGCAGATGCCGGTTTAAACCGAAGATAGACGCAAAAAGCTTTGGAGTAACTCAGCGGGACGGGCGTCAGACTGAAGAAGGGTCTTGAACCCAAACGTCACCCATTCCTTCTCCCCAGAGATGCCGCCTGTCCCGCTGAGTTACTCCAGCTTTTTGTGTCTATCTTCCATTCTGGAGACTTGCTGTTGGTTCCCACCGTGACCAAGCTGACTGAGAATGAGAGCATTGAAGAAACTGTTCCTCGCACAATGCACCCTTGTATGTGAGAGATCAGGGACTGATTTAATTAAGCCTTTAAAGCTATTGATGGCATTCATAGCGGAACTATTTCCACTGGTATGCGAGCCCAGCATGAAGGGAGAGAGCCTTAAGATTGGGCCATGCTCAATGAAGAGAGATGCAAAAATGCTGGAGTAACTCAGTGGGTCAGACAGCATCTCTGGCGAAAAGGAATAGGTGACGTTTTGGGTCATAGAAACATAAAAACATTGAAAATAGGTGCAGGAGTAGGCTATTCGGCCCTTCGAGCCAGCACCGCCATTCAATAGACAATAGGTGCAGGAGTAGGCTATTCGGCCCTTCGAGCCAGCACCGCCATTCAATAGACAATAGGTGCAGGAGTAGGCTATTCGGCCCTTCGAGCCAGCACCACCATTCAATAGACAATAGGTGCAGGAGTAGGCCATTAGGCCCTTCGAGCCAGCATCGCCATTCAATGTGATCATGGCTGATCATCCCCAATCAGTACCCCGTTCCTGCCTTCTCCCCATATCCCCTGACTCCGCTATCTTTAAGAGCCCTATCTAGCTCTCTCTTGAATGTATCCAGAGAACCGGCCTCCACCGCCCTCTGAGGCAGAGGAGGGTCGAGACCCTTCTTCAGGTTATTGAGTTTAATTTTATGGTCACGTGTACCGAGGTACAGTGGAAAGCTTTTGTTCGGGGCATTATTTGGGGACAATGTTGGGAGCTATTGTTCCTTTTTCTCTAAGGGGGGTGGATTTTCCTCTATAAGAATATGTAGCGGGAGAATCAATGGGGAATTTCGCGGGCGAGGCTGGGATTCATTGAATGTGTGCGGACCAACTGACTGGAGCTAGAGGACAGCGCCAACTTGCTCGTGCGACCTGAGGCTCCCACCTTTCTACAAAAGTGAGTGTATGTACAAGTACAAAATGACAACTAAAACGCTAGCCGAAGGAGACACAATTAAAAAAAGAATAAACATACATATAGGCCACACAAGAACATATTGACCCGAAACTTCCTGCCTGTCCCGCTGAGTTACTCCGGCATTTTGTGTCTGTCTTCGGTGTAAACCAGATTCTGCAGTTCCTTCCTGCGCATAACGGTTCAGGTTTAGAGATACAGCGCGGGAACAGACCCTTCGACCTACCAAGTCCGTGCCGACCAACGATCCCCGCACATTAACACTAAAGACGTACACGAGGGACCCTTTTTTTACATTTAAGCCAAACCAATTAACCCTACAAACCTGTGTTAAAGAAGGAACTGCAGATGCTGGAAAATCGAAGGTAGACAAAAATGCTGGAGAAACTCAGCGGGTGCAGCAGCATCTATGGAGCGAAGGAAATAGGCAACGTTTCGGGCCAAAACCCTTCTTCAGACTGATAGGGGGTGGGGAGAAGAAAGGAAAAAAGGAAAAAGGCGGAGGAGGAGCCCGAGGGCTGGAGGATGGGAGGAGACAACCAGATGGCTGATGAAGGGGAGGGGACAGCAAGGGCTAGCAGAATTGGGAGAATTCAATGTTCAGGCCCCCAGGATGTAGACTGCCCAAGCGGAATATGAGGTGCATTTCCTCCAATTTCCGGTGTTGCTCGCTGTGGCCATGGAGGACACCCAGGACAGAGAGGTCAGATACGGAATGGGAGGGGGAGTTGAAGTGCTGAGCCACCGGGAGTTCCACCCTACAAACCTGTACGTCTTTGGAGTGTGGGAGGAAACGGAAGTTCACGGGGAGAAGGTACAGGCAAGCACCCGTGGCCGGGATCGAACCTGGGTCTCTGGCGCTGTAAGCATTGTAAGGCAGTAACTCTACCCGTTGTGCCACCCTGCTGCCCTTGACTCTTGACTCTTATACGGGGTGGGAGATTGCAACCTTCACGTGGTCCGCCCTGTTTCGACGAACGCAATCAACCCGGCGTGCACAATCAAATAAGATCAAATAGAACAAGTCGACCTACAACTTTAGGCTGTGGGCACGCCATACGCAAGAAGAAGTCGACTCTTGCCCCGACTGATGAGGACAGGCATACCATGCGCCATCTTTAAAAAAAATTTTTTTTATTATTTATTTTTATTAGAAGTAAGTACAATTGTATACAATCATATTTTCATAATACATTTTATGTACAGCTTCTTATTTTTTTAATTTTGTAATAAAGAAGAAAAAGAAAAGAAGTTAGATAATGAAGAATAGAAAAATGTGAGATATACAGTGTGTGAAAAAGAAAAATAGAGAGTGAAAGAAGAAAGTTAAGAAATAGAAAATAGAAGAAAAAGAAGAAAAGAAGAAAAGAGAAGAAAAAGAAAAGAGATCGTATTTATAATCTTGACCATTCCTCATCCAGTCACGGATTAGCTTTTACACTTGTGTTGCACCATACCATGCGCCATCTTTACCGCTCTATTTGTGTTGCCACCTTCAGGGAGCTGTGGACTTGGAAACAAGAAGCCGTCATTACCTGCAAACAAACTATTATACATACAATGTATTACTGTCGAAGATAGACACAAAATGCTGGAGTTACTCAGTAGGACAGTTAAAAAAAAACTCAATTGGAATGTCCTGCGATTTGCAACAAAAATATATATATTTTTCTCTCTCACATCCCCTCTCCCTCTGCCCCTTCTTTGCCTTGTTTCAACTCCAACCAGCTGTCTGGATGAAGGGTCTCGACCCGAAACCTCACCTATTCCTTTTCTCCAGCAATGCTGCCTGACCTCGCTGAGTTACTCCAGCATTTTGAGTCTATCTTTTAAGTATAGCTCGTTGGAAAGGCCTGGAGGGCCTACTATGTTCCTCTGCTCTTCGAGCAAGTAGACGAGATGGAAAATGTGGGGCATTCAGAATGTAGAAACATAGAAACACATAAAAACATAAAAACATAGAAAATGGGTGCAGGAGTAGGCCATTTGGCCCTTCGACCCAGCACCGCCATTCAATGTGATCATGGCTGATCATCCAAAATCAGTACCCGTTCCTGCTTTTTCCCCATATCCCTTGATTCTGTTAGCCCTAAGAGCTAAATCTAACTCTCTCTTGAAAATATCCAGTGAATTGGCCTCCAGTGCTTTCTGTGGCAGAGAATTCCACAGATTCACAACTCTCTGGGTGAAAAAGTTTTTCCTCAGTATAGTACAGAACTGGAACAGTGGCATTCAGCTCACGGTGACAGTGTCGAACATGATGTCAAATTAAACTAATTCCTTCTATAGACCTGCACTTGATTCCCTTCATTCCCTGCAAATTTGTTTGCCTCTTCTAAAAACCTCTTAAATGCCTCTATTGTACTAGCTTCCACCACTACCCATCGCAGTGATTCCTTGGCAACTACCACTGTCTGGGTAATACAAAGCTATCATTGTATAGCTCCTTTAAACCCCCCCCCCCCCCCACTGACCTTAAAGCTATATGCTTTAATCTTTGACAATTCCACCCTGGGAGAAAGGTCCTGAGCTTTTCTACTCCGCTCATGATTTTTGTAAACAGTTTCTTCTCTGTAACCCGAAAAAGCCTTCACGTCCTTCCACTAAGGGATGACCAGAAATGCACACCATACTTCCACATCTGGCTGAGCCAAAGTTTTATAAAGCTGCATCGTGACTTCTTGGTGGAGAGACAAAGTGAGCAATGTGGACCTGTGGAAAAGAACAAGCCAGGAGCCCATTGACTTACAAATGCGAAGGAGAAAATGGAGTTGGGTCGGACACACCCTCAGGAAACCTGCCACAAACATCACCCGGCAAGCCCTGAAATGGAACCCCCAGGGAAAAAGGAGATGAGGTCGCCCCAGGAAGAGCTGGAGAAGAGATGTCCAGACAGAAATGTCTGAGAGTGGGCTCAACTGGGGAGTTCTTGAAAGAGGAGTGAGGTGGAGGACATTTGTCAGTGGCCTGTGCTCCCCAGAGGAGCAAAGGGCTTAAGAAGAAGAAGAAGAAGAAGAACGTGACTTCTTATTTCAACTTCCAGTCCGAAGAACCGAAACGAAACCCATTATGAGAGACACAGAATGCTGGAGTAACTCGGCGGGACAGGCAGCATCTCTGGATGGAAGGAATGGGTGATGATGTCTTGACCCGGGAATGTCACCCATGCCTTCTCTCCATAGATGCTGCCTGTCCCGCTGAGTTACTCTGGCGTTCTGGGTCTATCTTAGAATAGAATAGAATAGATTAATAGAATAGAATAACGTTTATTGTCATTTGAACCTAAGTTCAAACAAAATTGCGTTTCTGCAGTCATACAAACAAACTTCAGCCCCAACCTGAATGTCGTCCAGGTTTTGCAGCAGTGGGGATAGAGATTGCTTTGTCACCTGAAGAGTTGCAAAGCGGAGCGAACATTATACACAGTCATCTGTGAATATCTGATTCCGGGATCACCCCTCATCAATAACAGGGGAGCCCCTGTATAAAATTACCCTGTGCTAAATTTAACGTTATACTGAAAGATAATCAGGGGCCTTGGATTAATGTCTCGTTCTGTAGGCTCACTGCACTCTCTCTGCACTGACTACCACCGGAGACCCACACCACCCTGGCCACACACTCATTTCACCCCTGCCATCGGGAAGAAGGTACAGGAGCCTGGAAACTGTAACGTCCAGGTTCAGGAACAGCTTCTTCCCTACAGCCATTCGGCCTCTAAACACGACAACCTCCAAATAACCTCTGAACTACATAGACTATTATTGTTATTGTTGCACTATCAGTGTGTGTGTGTGTGTGTGTGTGTGTGTGTGTGTGTGTGTGTGTGTGTGTGTGTGTGTGTGTCTGTGTGTGTGTGTGTGTGTGTGTGTGTGTGTGTGTGTGTGTGTGTGTGTGTGTGTGTGTGTGTGTGTGTGTCTGTGTGTGTGTGTGTGTGTGTGTGTGTGTGTGTGTGTGTGTGTGTGTGTGTGTGTGTGTGTGTGTGTGTGTGTGTGTGTGTCTGTGTGTGTGTGTGTGTGGTGTGTGTGTGTGTGTGTGTGTGTGTGTGTGTGTGTGTGTGTGTGTGTGTGTGTGTGTGTGTGTGTGTGTGTGTCTGTGTGTGTGTGTGTGTGTGTGTGTGTGTGTGTGTGTGTGTGTGTGTGTGTGTGTGTGTGTGTGTGTGTGTGTGTGTGTGTGTGTGTGTGTGTGTGTGTGTGTGTGTGTGTGTGTGTGTGTGTGTGTGTGTGTGTGTGTGTGTGTGTGTGTGTGTGTGTGTGTGTCTGTGTGTGTGTGTGTGTGTGTGTGTGTGTGTGTGTGTGTGTGTGTGTGTGTGTGTGTGTGTGTGTGTGTGTGTGTGTGTGTCTGTGTGTGTGTGTGTGTGTGTGTGTGTGTGTGTGTGTGTGTGTGTGTGTGTGTGTGTGTGTGTGTGTGTGTGTGTGTGTGTGTGTGTGTGTGTGTGTGTGTGTGTGTGTGTGTGTGTGTGTGTGTGTGTGTGTGTGTGTGTGTGTGTGTGTGTGTGTGTGTGTGTGTGTGTGTGTGTGTGTGTGTGTGTGTGTGTGTGTGTGTGTGTGTGTGTGTGTGTGTGTGTGTGTGTGTGTGTGTGTGTGTGTGTGTGTGTGTGTGTGTGTGTGTGTGTGTGTGTGTGTGTGTGTGTGTGTGTGTGTGTGTGTGTGTGTGTGTGTGTGTGTGTGTGTGTGTGTGTGTGTGTGTGTGTGTGTGTGTGTGTGTGTCTGTGTGTGTGTGTGTGTGTGTGTGTGTGTGTGTGTGTGTGTGTGTGTGTGTCTGTGTGTGTGTGTGTGTGTGTGTGTGTGTGTGTGTGTGTGTGTGTGTGTGTGTGTGTGTGTGTGTGTGTGTGTCTGTGTGTGTGTGTGTGTGTGTGT
>CM075996.1:4140095-4145095 GCA_038087875.1 Malacoraja senta | reverse complement strand
GAGCATCAGGCAAGGTGAGGAGATAAAGGGAATGGAATTCTTAAGAGTCTTTTGCCCAGAGTAGGGGGACCGAGGACCAGAGGACATCAGTTTAGAAAACATAGAAACATAGAAACATAGAAAATAGGTGCAGGAGTAGGCCATTCGGCCCTTCGAGCCTGCACCGCCATTCAATATGATCATGGCTGATCATCCAACTCAGTATCCTGTACCTGCCTTCTCTCCATACCCCCTGATCCCTTTAGCCACAAGGGCCACATCTAACTCCCTCAAGTTAGGTGAGGTGAGGTGAGGTGAGAGGTGGGGGGGGGGGGGAAGATTTAATGGGAACCTGAGGGGGGTAACTTCTTCACACAAAGGGTGGTGGAAGTATGGAACGAGCTGCCGGAGGAGTTGGTTGGGGCAGGTTCCATCGCAACATTTACGAAACATTTAGACAGGTACATGGATAGGATAGGTTTAGTGGGGTATGGGCCAAAAGCAGGCAGGTGGGACTGGTGTAGATGGGGCATGTTGATCAGCGTAGGAAAGTTGGGCTGAAGGACCTGTTTCCACGTCGTATGACTCGATGATTTCCAAATGTCATTGGGTTATGGATAAAGAGTTGGATGTGGGTTGAAGTTCTAGGGGGTCATTGTTTAATGGATAAAAGGTAGACTATTGACAAGTATATTTCCTTAGGTAGATAGAGTCCAACAAACCTTGTAACGTGTGTAGGAAGGAACTGCAGATGCTGGTTTAACCGAAGATAGACACAAATTGCTGGAGTAACTCAACGGGTCAGACAGCATCTCTGGAGAGAAGGAATGGGTGACGTTTCGGGTCGAGACCCTTCTTCAGATGAATCGTGCAACATCCCTGCCTTTATCTTAGATTTTAGATTTAGCTTAGAGTTAGATTAGCTCTTAGGGCTGAAGGAATCAAGGGATATGGGGAAAAAGCAAGAACGGGGTACTGATTTTAGATGATCAGCCATGATCATATTGAATGGCGGTGCTGGCTCGAAGGGCCGAATGGCCTACTCCTGCACCTATTTTTCTATGTTTCTGTCTGCAGTGAAGGAGAAGAGACTGCCACACTTAGAGCGGGCTATTGAGCCACACCAATGTCAATGTGGATTGGCCACCAAGAAAGCAATGGTCGTCTCATGTGATAGGAGATCATTTGTTTAATCTACAACTCACGTTGAACATGACTCATCTAAATCCATGCTGGACAGAAGAGGGAGGCAACAATATATTTTTCCGTAAACTATTTCAAACAGCTCTCACCTGAGCCCTGTCCACCAAGGCTAAAAGGTTAAAGGTTGCATCTACCCCTGCATTCTGTGATAGAGAAGATAGAACTGGGCCGTAATGCAATGACCCTGGAACCATATCAATTAGACAATAGACAATAGACAATAGGTGCAGGAGTAGGCCATTTGGCCCTTCGAGCCAGCACCGCCATTCAATGTGATCATGGCTGATCATCTCCAATTTGTACCCCGTTCCTGCCTTCTCCCCATATCCCCTGACTCCGCTATTTTTAAGAGCCCTATCTAGCTCTCCCTTGAAAGCATCCAGAGAACCAACCTCCACCGCCCTCTGAGGCAGAGAATTCCACAGACTCACCACTCTCTGTGAGAAAAAGTGTTACCTCGTCTCCGTTCTAAATGGCTTACTCCTTATTCTTAAACTGTGGCGCCTGGTTCTGGACTTCCCCCAACATCGGGAACATGTTTCCTCTTGTCCACCTCTTATCTATGACAAGATGACCTCTGGATTCTTCAACCTATGCCCAAACCCCATCCATGACCCATTGACATTTGGAGGTTCAGCCAATGAATGGTGGATGCATAGAGTATTTTACCCAATGTAGGGGAATCAAGAACCAGAGGACACGGGCTTAAGGCGAAAGGGAAAGATTTAATAGGAACCCGAGAGGCAAGTTTTTCATGCAGGTGGGTGAATGGGAGGAGCTGTCAAAGGAGGTAGTAGAGGCAATTGTTATAACAACATTGAGAAGACACTTGGACGGGTACATGGATAGGAAAGTTACAGGGGGATATGGGTCCAATGCGGGCAGGTGGATGGTTAGCATGGGCAAGTTGTAGATGGTTAGCATGGGCAAGTTTGGCCAAAGGGCTTGTTTCCATGCTGTATGACTCTATGACTCTTATCCAAAACTCCCGCAAACATAGCCAATATCTTGCTCCTTGCAGAAGGCAAAGATGTCAATGCCGGGTTAGATCCAGTATGAGATGTCTCCTGTGGCCTTCACCACCTTCAGATGTTCAGAGCAACCTTCATACTGGACCTGCCTCGAACCGTCTACCACACATGGGGCTAGCTTGGATGGGGCATCTTGGTTGGCATGGACAGGTTGGGCCGAAGGGCCTGTTTCCATGCCGTGTGACTTTACCACTGGGATTTTTTTACCCCCATCTGGAAGAACCCGCTGGTTTTATGTTTAATCCTTTCACATGAGGATCAACGCACGGTGCCGACAGAACCGCACAGACTGGAGTCTGAAGAAGGGACTCAACCCAAAACGTCACCCATTCCTTCTCTCCAGAGATGCTGCATGTCCCGCTGAGCTACTCCAGCTTTTATGTATCTATCTTCAGTGTAAATCAGCATCTGCAGTTCCTTCCCACACACATACTCGGTGTTGCACTGTGGAGGGGCGGAGGGGATATTCATAGGTTCTAGGAGCAGAATTAGGCCATTCAGCCCATCGAGTCTAATCCGCCATGGATGATCTATCTCTCCCTCTCAACCCCATTCTCCGGCCTTCTCCCCATAACCCCTGACACCCGCTCTAATCGGGAATCTGTCATTCTCCGCCTTAGAAATATCCATGGACTTGGCCTCCACAGCCGCCCGTGCAGGTGGTGCTGTCTCTACGGAGTTTGTACGTCCTCCCCGTGACCGTGTGGGTTTTCTCTGAGATCTTTGGTTTCCTCCCGCACTCCAAAGGCGCACAGGTTTGTAGGTTGATAGGCTTGGCATCAGTATAAATTGTCCCTGGCGTGTGTGGGATAGGTGCGGACTCGCTGGGCCGAAGGGCGCTGTATCTCTGAACTAAATGTGACACAGGAGCTCCAGGGGTTGGACTCGAACCCCCAATGTTCTGCCTGCTCCTCATGGGAACTAAAGCCCGTAGGCCACGAGTTGTCCCAGAGGGCAGATCTCTCTTCCAATGGTCTCTCCAAAACCCCCAGAGCCAGCAGGCTTTTCAACTGGGTACAGGCAATGTTGTCAATGTACCAGCGTCACCCACCTGCTCCGGCCACTGAGTCTAAATACACATCACCCATTTTGAAGCAAGGCGAGGGGGCGGGGAGATGGGGGGTGCTGTTCCCAAAGTCTGCATTTATCCCATAGTCAATGTTGCTAAAACAGATGATGTGGCCTTTGTGCAGTGGGATCTAGCTGTCACAGGCTGGGTCCACAAATGGGGGGCATTGGTGAAAGTGGGGGGGGGTTGGAGAATGGGAGAAGGGAGGGAGAGAAGGGAATGTGAGGGGAGGTGGGGTTGGAGAAGGGGGAGAAGAGTGGAGCGGGGAGTAGGGAGGAAGAGGGGGGAAGGGAAGAAGGGGGGGGAGAGGGGAGGGGAGAAGGGTAGGAGGGGGAGTGGAGAAGGAGGGATGGGGGCGGGAGGGGGAAGAGTTGGGGGGGAGAGGAGAGGGGAGCTCACTCTACACTCACTGAATCCATCCCTGTGAAAAGTTAGAGACGGTGATTGGATCTGGAAGCGGACCAATACACATGTAAATAAAACTGAACGACTCACAATTGATTTTATTGTATTAATTTTAATATATTAATGTTTAAAATCCATGCATTGAAGGAAGAATATTTCACAGGCCATCTGTGATCCAATACTGAACACAACAAAAGAACAAAATACTGTCAGAACCTAATCTGAGGAAAGACATTCTTGCCATAGAGGGAGTACAGAGAAGGTTCACCAGACTGATTCCTGGGATGGCAGGACTTTCATATGAAGAAAGACTGGATAGACTCGGCTTGTACTCGCTAGAATTTAGAAGATTGAGGGGGGATCTTATAGAAACTTACAAAATTCTTAAGGGGTTGGACAGGCTAGATGCAGGAAGATTGTTCCCGATGTTGGGGAAGTCCAGGACAAGGGGTCACAGTTTAAGGATAAGGGGGAAGTCTTTTAGGACAGAGATGAGAAAAAAAATTCACACAGAGTGGTGAATCTGTGGAATTCTCTGCCACAGAAAGTAGTTGAGGCCAGTTCATTGGCTATATTTAAGAGGGAGTTAGATGTGGGCCCTTGTGGCTAAAGGGATCAGGGGGTATGGAGAGAAAGCAGGTACAGGATACTGAGTTGGATGATCAGCCATGATCATATTGAATGGCGGTGCAGGCTCGAAGGGCCGAATGGCCTACTCCTGCGCCTATTTTCTATGTTTCTATGTCCTTTGATTCAGCGGGACAGTGGAAACGGTCCAAATTGAGGCACATCTCCTTCCCATTCTCCTATCCATGTGTGTCATTTGGAAGGGTGTTGAAGTGAATTCTTGGGAACAGTCTTACATCCTACATTTTTTTTTGGTTTTATTTCGAAAGGGGGGGGGGGGTGCCGACAAATATATATATATTAAAAAAACTGGAGAAATAATAATATTTTTTTTTAAACAAGACAAGGTTGCACGCTGTTGCGTTTTTTTTGTGTTGGTCAGTCCAGGAAAGACTGGGTTACCACTGAGGCTACAACGTAACCTGGATCAGGGACTGAATCCATCCCTGAATTGTTAACCGCGTTGCGTCATTGACTCGCTCCTCTGCCGCAGAAGTCGGTCTTCTCTTCCAGTCCAGACAGCATTCGTTCAACCTACAATCTTGGGAGTTGGTTACATCCTCTTTGGCACTCTCTTGTTGTGAGCTAGAGAGGGAGAGAGAGAGAGAGGGAGAGAGGGAGGGGGAGGAGAAAGTATATATGTGTGTGTGTGTGTGTGTGTGTGTGGTGAGCGTTGTGTCTTGACT
>CM075996.1:4115339-4139895 GCA_038087875.1 Malacoraja senta | reverse complement strand
AGAGAAGGAACGGGCACAGCCATCCATGGGGAAACTAAAATCCACATTGAAAGCAGGATATGGAAGAATTTCATATTTGCTTCAACATAAATCTTTGCCATTGTAACATTTTACCACACCCATCCCATTCTGGGGACGCGGCCAAAACACTTTAGAGGCAATTACATTTCCCTTTGTTGATAATTATTCATTGTTCAGAAGGAATACCGTTTAGGGAAATGCGTCGGAAATTCAGTACACATCTGGCCCTCACTGACAACAAGATGATATTGGCCAGCCCACGTGCTTTAGAGTCATAGAGGCATAGAGTGATACAGTGTGGAAACTTGCCCACACCGGCCAACATGCCCCAGCTACACTAGTCCCACCTGCCTGCGCTTGGTCCATATCCCTCCAAACCTGTCCCATCCATCTACCTATCTAACTGGGGTGGGAGATTGCAACCTTCACCTGTTTCGACTAATGCAATCAACCTGGCGTGCACAAACAAATAGATCAAATAGAACAAGTCGACCTACAACTTTAGGCTGTGCTCGCCATACGCAAGAAGAAGAAGGCTTGTCTAACTGTTTCTTAAACGTTGGGATAGTCCCAGCCTCAACTACCCCCTCTGGCAGCTTGTTCCATACACCCACCGCCCTCTGTGTGAAAAAGTTACTCCTCAGATTCCCATTAAATCTTTTCCCCTTCACCTTGAACCTGTGTCCTCTGGTCCTCGATTCCCCTCCTCTGGGCGAGAGACTCTGTGCATCTACCCGATCTATTTTTAAGAGGGAGTTATATTTAAGAGGGAGTTAGATGTGGCCCTTGTAGCTAAAGGGATCAGGGGGTATGGAGAGAAGGCAGGAACGGGGTACTGATTGGGGATGATCAGCCATGATCATATTGAATGGCGGTGCAGGCTCGAAGGGCTGAATGGCCTACTCCTGCACCTATTGTCTATGTTTCTATGTTTCTATTCCCCTCATGATGTCATACACTGTGTACATCAGTGAGGGAGGAACACCATGCAAAAGCTCCAGGGAGAATCCTCCTTCTCCATATATTCCAGAGTGCAGCAGGATTTTCTATGCTCGCCTTAAAAACAAAACCTACTGAGGGGCGGCACGGTGGCGCAGCGGCAGAGTTGCCCGTTTCCTTATTTTTGATGGAAGAAAAAGGAAGGGATATGAGGAATGAAGTAGAGAGGATTTGGGAGGAACAATAAGTAAAAGACGTATCTCATTCGAAAGACCGACGGTAGGACTGGGTGGCATAAGGCAACAGCTACGATCAATGTAAGCATGGCCTCAGCATTGCATTCCAAAGTAAGTGTCCCTTTCATCAGAGCTTTCTAAAGAAATCATTGTTGCGATTTGTCAACTTTTTCTTTAGAAGGAGAGCAATCCCAGAAGTGGTTTCCCCCAGATGCTGGTTGAAACCGAATATAGGCACAACATGCCGGGGTAACTCAACGGGACAGGCAGCATCTCTGGAGAGAAGGAATATGGGTGACGTTTCGGGTCGAGACCCTTCTTCAGACTGGGAGTCTGGGGAAAAGGGGAACGAGAGATAGAGATGCTACTGATGAAGAGAAGATATGGTCGACGCTCAGTCTCTTGCCCAGAGTAGGGGAATCGAGGACCAGAGGACCTGGGTTTAAGGTGAAGGGGGGAAAGATCTAATAGGAATCTGAGGGGTAATTTTTTCACACAAAGGGTGGTGGGTGTATGGAACAAGCTGCCAGAGGAGGTAGTTGAGGCTGGGACTATCGCAACGTTTAAGAAATAGTTAGACAGGTAGATGCATAGGACAGGTTTGGAGGGATGTGGACCAAACGCAGCAGGTGGGACTAGTGTAGCTGGGACATGTTGGCCGGTGTGGGCAGGTTGGGCCCAAGGGCCTGTTTCCTCGCTGTACCACTCTATGACTTCTACTCCAAGATTCTCCCACTAGTTGGAACATCCTCTCCACATTTAGATACGGAGTGAAACACTTTTTCTCACAGAGAGTTATGAGGTCTGTGGAATTCTCTGCCTCACAGGGCGGTGGAGGCCAGTTCTCCGGATACTTTCAAGAGAGAGCTAGATATGGCTCTTAAAGATAGCGGAGTCAGGGGATATGGGGAGAAGGCAGGAACGGGGTACTGATTGGGGATGATCAGCCATGATCACATTGAATGCCGGTGCTGACTCGAAGGGCCGAATGGCATACTCCTGCACCTATTGTCTATTATCTATTGAAACAACCCTGCACTGTCCAAGAAGAGACGGTGTGACCTTCATACAGAATAAACTTTCATGTTCTAATGAGTTGATGGTGAAACAATCCTAGTTGCGAGGGTCTGGGGTTGAAGGGGATGCAATGGACAGGGCAGCTTGGTTGACCCAAGACTGATGTAATGTAATCAATATGCATTAATTGAATGTTAATTTGTTAATGGCCTGGTGCAAACATCAGCATTTGTTTCTACTCAAGTTCAATTGATGTGCATGGATTTCTGGCAAGCTGGATGGCAAATTTATTTGTAGAAACATTTCAGGGGAATTGCTTTGGATTTCCAGGCCCAGTGCCGGACACTTAGAGCAACTGATCCACTATTGTAGGACAAAAGTGCTGGAGAAACTCAGCGGATGCAGCAGCATCTATGGAGCGAAGGAAATAGGCAACGTTTCGGGCCGAGACCCTTCTTCACTGATCCACTGTTGTTCCTGGTTTCACAACAGCATCTATGTATCCATCACCATCGAACCATCATCGCCACCGACGGGCGGCACGGTGTTAGGCCTAGAACCATAGAATAATAGGTGCAGGAGTAGACCATCGGCCCTTCGAGCCATGGCTGATCGTCCAAAATCAGTACCCCGTTCCTGCTGTCTCCCCATATCCCCTGATACCCTTAGCCCTGAGAGCTATATCTAACTCTCTCTTGAAAACATCCCGTGAGTTGGCCTTCACTGCCTTCTGTGGCAGAGAATTCCACAGATTCATTCTACTCACTGCCCTTACAGCGCTTGCAGCGCCTGAGACCCGGGTTCGATCCCGACCACGGGATGCTGCCTGTACGGAGTTTGTCCGTTCTCCCCTTGACCTGCGTGGGTTTTTTTCCGAGATCTTCGGTTTCCTCCCACACTCCAAAGACGTGCGGGTTTGTAGGTTAATTGGCTTCTGTAAGTTGTCCCTAGTGTGTGTGGGATAGAACTAATATATGGGTAAGCACAGGTCGGCACGGGCTCAATGGGCCGAAGGGCCTGTTTCCAGGCTGTATCTCTAAAATAAAATAAACTGAAATGCCTCTTTCCCTCTTACCCATTTTAACTTATCTCTGGGCAAAGTACATGCTCCTCACACCCTGATTCTTAATTCTTAATTCATAATTCTCCCATTTCTTTGACCTCAAATGTTGGATTTCACCTCGATGACGTTTTAATATTTCTGTCTTTTAATTGAGCAAAATACTACTTCTTTGACTGAATTCATTATTAAATGTTGTTTATGAGCAGACGGCTGCACTGCTATGGAGAGGATGGTGTGGGATTTACGGGCTAGCACAGAGCCGAAGGGCAGAAAGGCCTTTCCCTGAGCATTAATAAATCCGCAGAGTTTACCGCTCGATCCAAAACTCTACCTGTGGTGCATTGCGCCCTCCAGTGGCCTTAGTGCGAAATGCTGGCAGATTTAAGCTGGGCAAAGGGACATATAACAAGTGTAGAGATCCAAGAACAGCAGTGGCTGGTGTACACTTAAAGACACAAAGGTAGACAAAAGTGCTGGAGAAACTCAGCAGGTGCAGCAGCATCTATGGAGCGAAGGAAATAGGCAACGTTTTGGGCCGAAACCCTTCTTCAGACTTGAGTCTTGAGTCTGAAGAAGGGTCTCGACCCGAAACGTTGCCTATTTCCTTCGCTCCATAGATGCTGCTGCACCCGCTGAGTTTCTCCAGCACTTTTGTCAACCTTCGATTTTCCAGCATCTGCAGTTCCTTCTTAAACACTTAAGGACACAAAGTGCTGGAGTAACTCAGCGGGTCAGGCAGCATTTCTGGAGAACATGGATAGAGGCCATTCAGCCCTTCTAGCCTCTGATGCTGTCTGTGTGGAGTTTACACCTTCTTCCTATGGCTTCACAGTCTTAGAGTGACACAGCGTGGAAACAGGCCCTTCGGCCCAACTTGCCGACACCGACCAACATGTCCCATCTACACTAGTCCCACCTGCCTGCGTTTGGCCCATATCCCTCTTAACCTGAGCAATCCATGTACAATCTAAATGTAATGTCTTGATCAATTTCCCTCCTGGGATCAATAAAGTTCTATCGTATCGTATCATCCGTATCTTAAACGTTGCGATAGCGTCTGAAGAAGGGTCCCGACCTGAAACGTCACCTATCCATGTTCTCCAGAGATGCTGCCTGACCCGCTGAGTTACTCCACTACTTTGTGACCGTTCGAAATAAAAGTGTGTGTGGTCACCACCCTCTGACTAAAGAAATCCCCCCTCATCTCCTTTCTGAAGGAACATCTTTAGTCAGAGGGTGGTGAATCTGTGGAATTCTTTACCACGGAGGGCTGTGGAGGCCAAGTCAATGGATAGTTTTACGGCAGAGATAGATAGATTCTTGATTAGTGGGGTTATGGGGAGAAGGCAGGAGAATGGGGTTAGGAGGGAGAGATAGATCAGCCATCATTGAATGGTGGAGTAGACTTGATGGGCCGAATGGCCTAATTCTACTCCAATTATTTATGAACTTATGGAATTCTGATCCATTTCAGAAGTGTTTCTTTTGAGGGTGAGGTGCAGGGAGAGATTAGTTTAGTTTAGTTTAGAGATACAGCGCGGAAACAGGCCCTTCGGCCCACCGAGTCCGTACCGACCAGCGATCCCCGCACACTAACACTATCCTACACACTCCAGGGACAATTTACATTCATACCAAGCCAATTTACCTACAAGCCTGTATGAGTGTGGGAGGAAACTGGAGCACCTGGAGAAAACCCACGCAGGTCACGGGGAGAACGTGCAGGCTCCGTACAGACAGCGCCCGCAGTCAGGATCGAACCCGGGTCTCTGGCGCTGCTAAGCGGTAACTCTACCGCTGCGCCGCCGTTGCCGCCCATCTAGCAGGGCTGTGTGACGGTGGAGATTCAACAGATGGAGTTGGTCGCTCTCCCCTGCCGGCCGACTGCGAAGCCTCGCAAACGAATGTGAAGCAGCTGCCGCTTGTCACAATCGATCAGTGCCCAGCCGCTGAGCACAGGCAGACCCAGTACTGACAGCGGCTCAGTTCCTTCCCCCCTTCTCCCCACATCATACGCCACCCAAATCTAAACGCCACTGCCTGTAACCATGCATCTGTGTACACTGTAAATGGCTCGATTGTAATCATGTATTTTAGTTTAGGTTCGTTTAGTTTGGAGACACAGCGCAGAAACAGGCCCTTCGGCCCACCGAGTCCATGCCGACCAGCGATCCCCGCACACTAACGCAGCCCTACACACACTAGGGACAATTTACATTCATACCCGGCCAATTAACCTACAAACTTGGGGGGTGTGGGTGGGGGAGGGGGGGGGACCGAAGATCCCGGAGAAAACCCACGCAGGTCACGGGGAGAACATGTAAACACCATACGCGGTGGCGCAGCGGTAGAGTTGCTGCCTCACAGCACCAGGGACCCGGGTTCCAACCTGACCAAGAGTGCTGTCTGTACGGAGTTTGTACCTTCTCCCCGTGACCCCGCGTGGGTTTTCCCCGGGTGCTCCGGTTTCCTCCCACACTCCAAAGACGCGCAGGTTTGTAGTATAATTGGCATCGGTAGAGATTGTAAATTGTCCCTCGTGTAGGATAGTGTCAATGTGTGGAGATCGATGGTCGGCGTGGACTCTGGGCCTGTTTCCGCGCTGTATCTCTAACCCAAACTAGCACGACCCCACACATTAGGGGGCGATTTGCAATTTCTACCGAAGCCAATTAACCCACAAACCTGTTAAAGAAGGAACTGCAGATGCTGGAAAATCGAAGGTACACAAAAATGCTGGAGAAACTCAGCGGGTGCAGCAGCATCTATGGAGCGAAGGAAATAGGCAACGTTTCGGGCCGAAACCCTTCTTCAGACTGATAGGGGGTGGGGAGAAGAAAGGAAAAAAGGAAAAAGACGGAGGAGGAGCCCGAGGGCTGGGGGAGGGGAGGAGACAACCAGAGGGCTGATGAAGGGGAGGGGACAGCAAGGGCTAGCAGAATTGGGAGAATTCAATGTTCAAGCCCCCAGGATGTAGACTGCCCAAGCGGAATATGATGAGGTGCATTTCCTCCAATTTACGGTGTTGCTCGCTGTGGCCATGGAGGAGACCCAGGACAGAGAGGTCAGATACGGAATGGGAGGGGGAGTTGAAGTGCTGAGCCACCGGGAGTTCAGGTTGGTTATTGCGGACCGACCGGAGGTGTTCGGCGAAACGATCGCCAAGCCTCCGCTTGGTCTCACCGATGTAGATCAGCTGGCATCTACAAACCTGTAGGTCTTCGCAAATGTGGGAGGAAACCGGAGTAAACCTTGCCCCCTCTCCGCACATTATACGGGCACCCAAACATAGACGTTATTCCCTTCACCGTGCATCTGTGTGTGTGTGTGTGTGTGTGTGTGTGTGTGTGTGTGTGTGTGTGTGTGTGTGTGTGTGTGTGTGTGTGTGTGTGTGTGTGTGTGTGTGTGTGTGTGTGTGTGTGTGTGTGTGTGTGTGTGCACTGTAAATGGCTCGATTGTAATCATAAGAATAATAATAATATATTTTATTGTCATTGCACGTCAGTGCAACGAGATTTAGTAAGCAGCTCCACCGATGTACAGGAAAAGTAAGATAAATAAATAAGCAAGCTGAGTGACGTGACCATCCGAGGGAGACTGTCCAGGGAGGGTGGGTGGGGGGGCACTCAGCAGGGCCGGTTCAGAGCCACTATAGCTCTTGGATTAAAGCTGTTTCTGAGTCTGGAGATTCGGGCGTAGAAGGCCTTGTAACGTCTGCTGGAGGGAAGTAGTTCAAACAGTCCGTTACAAGGGTGTGATGAGTCCTTATGGATGCTGACGGCCTTCCTGAGGCACCGTGTGTGGTAGATGCCCTCCAAGGCTGGTAGCTCTGTCCCAATGATCCTCTGCGCTCTGTGGACGACGCGCTGAAGAGCTCTCCTCTCCGCCTCCGCGCAGCTGAGATAGCGCACAGAGATGCCATACGTTAACGTGTGTATTTTGTCATGTATTTTAGTTTAGCTTAGTTTAGAGATACAGCGCGGAAACAGGCCCTTCGGCCCACCGAGTCCATGCCAGCCAGCGATCCCCGCACACTAACACTACCCTACACACACTAGGGACAATTTACACGCATACCGGCCCAATTAACCGACAAACCTGTACGTCTTTGGACATCCCATGTCACGGAGATTTCCGAGAGGGAAGGTTTAACTGAACGGTTGGACCTGCGTTTATTACTTTTTATTACATCTTCACACACACATGCAGAACGGTTTCGTGCATGGAGTGTGTCATTCGCAAACCACAAGAGTCTCATTATTGAACGTTAAGTAAGTGCAGAATCCCAACCTGCTAACCCACAACAAACAGACCTGAATGACTACGGACATATTACAGGCTAAAGCAAGTCATCCCAGCCAGGTTCAGAGCTGCCTTTGTTCAGCCGTGATATTAAACTGAGACAATAGACAATAGACAATAGGTGCAGGAGTAGGCCATTCGGCCCTTCGAGCCAGCACCGCCATTTAATGTGATCATGGCTGATCATCCCCAATCAGTACCCGTTCCTGCCTTCACCTCATATCCCCTGACTCCGCTATTTTTAAGAGCCCTATCTAGCTCTCTCTTGAAAGCATCCAGAGAACCTGCCTCCACCGCCCTCTGAGGCAGAGACCCTGCCCGTAACAAACTGCAGGCTATACTATTCAGAACACTATCTCATGCGACCAACGTTCTTAGTTTAGTTTGGAGATACAGCACGGAAGGAAGTAAGCCCTCTACATAGGAGCGTTTGATAGCACTGGGCCTGTACTCGCTGGAGATTAGAAGATTGAGGGGGGGGGGGGGGTGGGGGGAGTGGTGATGAAACGTACAGAACGGTGGAAGTCGTGGATGTGGAGAGGATGTTTCCACTAGTGGGAGCATCTAGGAGTAGAGGTCACAGCCTCAGAATTAAAGGACGTTCTTTTAGGAAGGAGATGAGGAGAAATTTCTTTGGTCAGAGGGTGGTGAATCTGTGGAATTATTTGCCACTGAATGCTGTGGAGGCCTTGTCAATGGATATTTTTTAAGGCAGAGATAGATAGATTCTTGATTAGTACGGGTATCAGGTATTATGGAGAGAAGGCAGGAGAATGGGGTTAAGAGGGAGAGATAGATCAGCCACGATTGAATGGTGGAGTAGACTTGATGGGCCAAATGGCTTAATTCTGGTCCTATCATTTATGATCTTATGGTCTTCAGCCCACCGAGTCTATGCCGACTAGCGATCCCCGCACACTGACACTATCCCTTAGATTGAGTTTAATTTTATGCCCTTCTTCAGACTGAGAGTCCCTTGCAATCCGTCTCTCTCCATTCCCCCCCCCCCCCCCCACCCACCCTGGCCATCCTGCTAGTTTCAACGTTCGTATCCCCTCAACATCACCTCCTCCACAGCCAACAATGGACCATTGTGGGCTCCTTGGCCACCAGCGCCGGCTCTGATTTTTTTGTTTGTGCCTTTTCATACCTCCAGTTTCCCTCTCCCCCGACTCTCAAACCGAAGAAGGGTCCCAACCCGAAACGTCACCTATCCCTTTTTTCCAGAGATGCTGCCTGACCCGCTGAGTAACTCAAGCATTTTGTGTCTGTCTCATCAGAAAGGCAGCGGAGGGAGATAACCCTCTCGAGTGTTACACACGGTGCCAGCGTTACGAGTGGATATGTGCGCGTGTACATCCAGGTAACATCGGCAGCTCAGGTAGGCCCATCTCAAGCCTGCATGGAGTGTGAAGATTCTTTCCCAGACCAGGCACCCCATTCTCCTCTCATATCCTGATGACGTGGAGCTGGTGGGTTAACTGGCCACGTTAGAACAATCTCCTACTCCTAGTACAGGCTGGCGAATCGAAAAGGAATCATTTGAGTTTAATGATCACACAGGAGAGAGCAAGTCATAGGTGAAGACAGACACAAAAAGCCAGAGTAACTCAGCAGGACGGGCAGCATCTCTGGAGAAAAAGAATAGGTGACGTTTCGGGTCTTCAGGTACCCATTCCTTCTCTCCACAGATGCTGCCTGTCCCGCTGAGTTACTCCAGCTTTTTGTGTCTATCTACGGTGTAGACCAGCATCTGCAGTTCCTTCCTACAGTGTACAGTTTATGAACAGTTTGAGTTAACAACGAACTGTCAGCACCTGGGCAAGGCCTGCATGCAGTTAGCCACCACATTTCTTACAGGTGACTGCATTTCAAGAGGGTCATGTATATATTTTTCTAAACTGCTCACCTTGCTGGCACCAGCAGGGGGCAGTGAAAGACAGCCAGTCTCCTTGTTTCCTATATATCATAGATAGAAACCATAGAAAATAGGTGCAGGAGTGGGCCATTCGCCCCTTTGAGCCAGCACCACCATTCAATATGATCAATAAAATCAGTACCCCATTCCTGCTTTTTCCCCATATCCCTTGATTCCATTGTCACTTTTTTTTTTTGCATGTCTTCTTTCATTCAGTTCTTTATCTCCCTACATCATCTATCCCTCTAGTCTCCCTCTCTCCTGACTCTCAGTCCGAAGAAGTGTCTCGACCCAAAACGTCACCCATCCCTTCTCTCCAGAGATGCTGCCTGTCCCGCCGAGTTACTCCAGCATTTTGTGTCTATCTTCGGTTTAAACCAGCATCTGCAGTTCCTGCCAACATATTACAAATTCATGCCACATTCATGAAATGAAGCGAAAATGGAACAGAGGGCCATTTGGTTCCTGGAACCTGCTCTGCCATTCAATAGATAGACACGAAAAGTAACTCAGTGGGACAGGCAGCATCTATAGAGAGAAGGAATGAGTGATGTTTCAAAGAAAGGTCTCGACCTGAAAGGTCACCCATTCCTTCTCTCCAGAGATGCTGCTTGGCCAACAGTTACTCCAGCTTTTTGTGTCTATCTTCGGTTTAAACCAGCATCTGCAGTTCCTTCTTACACATACTACCATTCAATGACATCTTCATGATCTTCCTCATTCGCATTATTTCACTGTGCCTTTCTCAGTCTTGATTGCAGCTTGCCAGGGGGTGGAGAATTCATCACCTGGATTGAGTGGACGTGGAGACCAGAGATGCACTATCTTCATCCCTTCACACTTTCCTCTCTGCACTTTCCTTCCTTCACTTCCCGACAGAAACCATGTAATGAACCCATTCTCCCAGGAGATTAGGAGGATTGGGTGGGGGAGGGGGGGGGGATGCTGGAAAATCGAAGGTAGACAAAAATGCTGGAGAAACTCAGCGGGCGAGGCAGCATCCATGGAGCGAAGGAAATAGGCAACGTTTCGGGTCGAGACCCTTCTTCAGAATAATTTAGTTTAGTTTAGTTCTTTTTTAAAGTTTGATTTAGAGATACAGCGCTGAAACAGGCCCTTCAAGATCAAGAGAGTTTATTGTCATGTGTCCCAGATAGGACAATGAAATTCTTGCTTTGCTTCAGCACAACAGAACATAGTAGGCATGAATACAGAACAGATCAGTGTGTCCAATACCATTGAATATACAGTATATATACACACATGAATAAATAAACTGATAAGGTGCAAATAAACAGACAATGGTCTATTAATGTTCAGAGTTTTGTTTGAGTTGAGTTTAATAGCCTGATGGCTGTGGGGAAGCAGCTATTCCTGAACCTGGACCTTGCAGTCTTCAGGCTCCTGTACCTTCTACCTTAAGGTAGTTGGGAGATGAGTGTGTGGCCAGGATGGTGTGGGTCCTTGATGATGCTGCCAGCCTTTTTGAGGCAGCGACTGCGATAGATCCCCTCGATGGTGGGGAGGTCAGAGCCGATGATGGACTGGGCAGTGTTTACTACTTTTTGTAGTCTTTTCCGCTCCTGGGAGCTCAAGTTGCTGAACCAAACCACGATGCAACCGGTCAGCATGCTCTCTACTGTGCACCTGTAGAAGTTAGAGAGTCCTCCTTGACATGCCGACTTGACTCAGCCCACCAAGTCTGCACCGACCAGCGATCCCCGCGCACTAACGCTATCCTACACACACCAGGGACAATTTCACATTTGTACCGAGCCAATTAACCTACAGTACAAATGTGTACATGTTTTGGAGTGTCCACAAGCACAATTGTGCAGAGTTCCTGGCCCCGACACAGTGCCACCAGTACACAGCATCATTAAACAGCACAGTGGAATGACACACCAAGCATTACCACAACTAATTGTCAGGTCACCCCTTGCGTCTAATCTTCTGAATACTTTATTGTCAGATGTGACAAGTCGCAGTGAATTTCTTAAGCTTGCATACCCAAGGTATGCAAATAGTCGCCACCTAAAGGGCACTCAAAGTATCCGCGCCATGTCCCCGTTTGTTCTCCCCCACCTCCCCCTCCCTCACGCGGCCCCCCCATGCTGTGCCCTCCTTTGCTCCTTCCCCCGGCAGCGACGACGTCACTTCCACGTGGTCCATCCTCGTCCGTCGGTCAGCACCATCATTGACCGCCGCACCGACCTCACCACTATCACTTCCGGGTCCTCTCCGGATGCCTCGCGGGCTCCAGCCACGGGCTCCGCCGACCCCAGGGGCCACTGGCCGCGAGCTTCGTCGACTCGCGAGGCTCCGACCTGATCCGAGAAAATCTGGTTTACCGCTCACCCACAATCAGGGGAGGTCTGCTGATAAGGGTGACAAAAGGGGGCACATTGCTTTTATAAAAAAGTCAGGTCAGCGTGCAAGAAACATTTGAGTTTTATTACCGTGTTAAAGTCACAAGACTGCTCGATAGTATTACAACAGGCGAGTTATAAAGGGCCAGTCCCACTTTCCCGAGTTATTCACGAATTCTCCCGAGTTTTCCCCTTGATTCAAACTCGCAGGATGTTCGTAACGAGTCCGTAGGAGTCCGTGGATATATCGTAGCGGCTCGTTATGCCAGCCGTATGTACTCGGGGTATCAGGTAAGTCGGGACGTTTTTTCAGCATGTTGAAAAATGTCCACGAGTAAAAACATAGCCCCGAGTACCTACGGCTGACATAACGAGCCGCTACGATATATCCACGGCCTCCTACGGACTCGTTACGAACATCCTGCGAGTTTGAATCAAGGGGAAAACTCGGGAGAATTCGTGAATAACTCGGGAAAGTGGGACAGGCCCTTAAGCAGGAGGCCAGACTATTGGCAGCTCGAAGCTGTAGATCTAGGAGTCGTAGTTAACCTATAACAACGCTGTCAACCTGTGGAGGGGACGCAAGGAAGTGAAGGGATAAAGTGGCACAACATGAGAGGACGGTGGTGGAGGTCAGGATTAAACGGGCCCGGCCCTTATCCACGTGGCCGGTCTTGAGATCTTCAATTCAGTGTTCCTTCTTCCAGTCCAGGAGGTAGTTGAGGCTGGGACGATCGCAACGTTGAAGAGATAGCTTCTTCCCTCCAGCCATCAGGCTATTAAACATTACAACCTCAAATAAGCTCTGAACTACAAGAGACTATTGTTTGTTTTGTGTGTATGTATGTGTACGTATGCGTGCGCTCACACTGAAAAAAAATGTCCTCTCGTTTATTTACTCAGTGTACTATGTTTACCTATTCTGTTGCTCTGTCACAAGTTGGAATTTCGTTGTTCTATCTGGGACACATGACAATAAAACACTCTGGACTCTTGGCATTTGGACAGGTACATGGATAGGACAGGTGTAGAGGAATGTGAACCAGAAATGCAGGTGAGCGGGACTGGTGTAGATGGGGCACGTTTTTTAGCGTGTGGGCAAGCTGGGCCTGTTTCCACACCCTATGACTCAATGGAAAGGGCCATCCTTCGGAAAGTTTCTTTCAATTTCAGACGTCACCGGACATCCATCGTCCAAAATTGCTGATTCATGGAACATTTTCCAGGGTTTGCATCACTTTCCCCGCCCGTCATGATGCGGAAACAATGACAGCATTTCCTTTGTTGAACCAGTGTAATATGGGTTGTTTTGGGAATGAGGAAATTAAAACAGCAATTAAGGCACCAAGTAGATTGAATACTTATGGGCCCGTCCACTTAGGCGATTTTTTTTGGCGACTACAGGCGACTACCGCAAAACTTTCAACGTGTTGAAAATATTTCGGCGACAGTGCCGACAATTTTTGCTGTCGTAGGTTGATGTAGGTGTTGTCGCCAGGTGTCGTAAGTGAATTCCATTAAAACCAGTCCCTGGCAGTCGCCTAAAGTGGGACGGGCCCTTTAGTGGTTTTATCTACGCTGCCTCATCAAATACTCCCCAGGGCAGGAACAGCCGCGAAGAAATAAAATGGTTCCATACCGAGCAAAGCTTCCCCCACAACATCCCGTTACACAATCCCAGGCCAAGTCTCTCCACATCACCGTCGACATCTCTCCCCTATTCTCCCCGACTCTCAGTCTGAAGAACTGACAGTCTATTTATTATTCACGGCTTGTTTCATCCGTAAGCCAATCTAAGACAATTTACGGGTGTCAGGGATCATGGTGGAGAAGGCAGGAGAATGGGGTTAGGAGGGAGTGATAGATCAGCCATGATTAAATGGCGGAGTAGACTCGATGGGCCGAACGGCCTCATTCTGCTCCTATAAACAATTGACCACATGGGGTCTCGACCTGAAACCGTCACTTAGTCCTCTTCTCCAGAGATGCTGCCTGACCCGCTGAGTTACTCCAGCTTTTTGCGTCTCTCTTCAGTTTAAACCCGCACCTGCGGTTCCTTCCGACAGGTACAGTGCCCTTTCGACACAAGGGAAAGCTCCTTCCAACCCAACCAAACAGGGGGGTTCGCGTCCGAATCGGTCTGCCCCGCTGAGATACTCCAGCGTTTCGTGTCTATCTTCACTCCACTGGCTGCCTGAAGCGAGAGATTTCAACAGCCCATTGCATCCCGTGGCGACGTTGCTAACTATAGATGGCTCAGTTCACCCGACACTAACTAGGGATTGGGAGCGTGGAGCACAATATATCTCTAAAAATTCTTTTCAGGAAACTGAGAAAAAACACACAATTAAACGTGTATGGGGAGGGTACAGAGATGGAGAGAAAAACAGCGCAGGAAACCTGCGGCCCACGCCTGTGCAGAACATGATGCCAAGGTAAAACTAGTCCCGTTTGCCTGCACATGACGCATATCGCTCCATTCACTGCATATCCTTGTGCCTATTTAAAAGCCTATTTTAGTTCGGAGATGCAGCGTGGAAACAGGCCCTTCGGCCCATCAAGTCCGCGCCGACCAGCGATCCCCACACACTAACGGTATCCTACACACACACAATAGGGACAATTTTTACAAACGCCAATTAACCTATAAACCTGTATGTCTTTGGAGTATGGGGGGGGGGGGGGGTGGAGAAACCATTGCAGGTCACGGGGAGAACGTACAAACTATGTACAGACAGCACCCATAGTCAGGATCGAACCCGGGCCTCTGGCGCTGCAAGGCAGCAACTCTACCCGCTGCGCCACCGTGGTGCCCAAACGCCACTGTTCCATCTGCCTCCGCCACCACCCCTGGCAGCACGTACAAGGCCCCCACGAGTCTCTATACAAAAAACCAACCGCACATCTCCTTTACACTTTCCACCTCTTGCCTTGAACCTATGCCCTCTAGTCTTTGACCTTTCCACCCTGGGGGGGGGGGGGGGGTGGGGAAACGGTTCCGTCAGAAGAGGAGAGAGGAAGAGAGAGCGAAAGAAAAAGACAACATTGCACAATATCTCTCATATTTCAACTTAATTTGAGTTACATCAGGAACATTTCACCATCCGTCTCGTTTGGCACAATGGAAGAGAAATTTCAATTTGTTATCCGCTCATTCAAATATATACTACACATATAGTATAAAGCACATATCGTCATATATGTACTTCTAACTAGGAGAACAATCTTTAACCATTACTTAAATACAGCATAATCATACCCCATTAAACATACAGGTAGAAAAGACTTCTGGCTTTGTACATCTTACAGCCTTGCTCATAACGAAGAAGGATTCTTGAAGAGACAACACCAACATCAAATCCGTCCAAGTCGTCAAAAATAGTTTGGTGAAGAGCTAATGTAGAGGATGCCTCAGCGTATATCTCAGCCCGGAAGTGATTAGTTGGCCCCATAGCAGAAGTGTCCACGTCGCGGGGGGGGCTGGAGACTGGAAGTATCCCGAGCTAATTCTGCTACCACCATCATCTGTTGCAACAAGTGATGGCTCCCGCTGATTGTCGCCGGAAGCTTGCGTCCTTTTCAGGACGGACGATGACAGCGAGGTCAACATTTGAAACATGGAAGATGGATGCGAAAGAAGGTGAGTGAATAGTTTCGTTTATTTCATTTTGGAGATACAGCGCGGAAATAGGCCATTCTTCCCACCGAGCCCGCACTGACCAGCGATCCCCGCACACTAACGCTATCCTACACAGACAAGGGACAATTTGCACTTACACCAAGCCAATTTACCTACAAACCTGCACGTCTTTGGAATGTGGGAGGAAACCGAAGATCTCGGATAAAAACCCACGCAGGTCACGGGGAGGACGTACAAAACTCCGTACAGACAGCACCCGTAGTCGGGGTCGAACCCGGGTCTCCGGCGCTGTGAGCGCTGTAAGGTGGCAACCCTACCGTGCCTGTTGAGTGACACACATACACACTGTCCAAGAACGTAGCCTCCACAGATGGGACGAGCGTGGGCCTGTTTCCACTCTGCGGCACTATGACTCTTGTGAGCATTCTGCTGTGACAGAGCACCCAAATAATTTAGAAAGGGGGTAACTGCTTCGAAAGGCGCCATTTGGCTTCTTCGGGAACTGTGATAAATATTAAATGCAGGAAGGAACTGCAGATGCAGGTTTCAACCGAATATAGACACAAAAAGCTGGAGTAACTCAGCGGGGGGACAGGCAGCATCTCTGGAGAGAAGGAATGGGTGACGTTTTGGGTTTGGTCTGAAGAAGGGTCTCGACCCGAAACGTCACCCATTCCTTCCCGCCAGAGAGGCTGCCTGTCCCGCTGAGTTACTCCAGTATTTTTGTGTCTATATCTCTCGTGATAAATATTACACGTATTTATAAGTTAGGAGGATATTGACCGCGTCAGGGAACCAACAGGATGGATTCAGTCTAATTTCCAAAGCCGCTGTTCGGGTGATCCTCTTGGTCAAGGCTTTGGTGAAAATGCTTTGTTGGGAGTTGGGGGATTCCTCTCAAGGACGGGGTACCCCCCCCCCCCCCCGGCACGGGTACCTATGGGCTGTGGGTCGATTGGATGGTTCCATCGTCAGTGTGCAGGATCTCGATGCTGCTGTCGGGCAGGCTGTGGGAGGCGCTGTCCGTGAGCTCGGACTCGTGCGTCTGGCTGGGGGAGAGCGGCTGGGGGGAGTTCCCCGGTCCGGAGCCCGAGCCCGCGCCCGAGCTGGGGGTGGGGGTGGGGGTGGCATCCTCCGCCGCCAGTCCCAGGATCTGTTGCACGCTCCTCTGCAGCTGCTGCGGAAAGGGAAAAATGCAGACGTCGGCTCAGGGTGAGATCGCACCAGCTCGGCCGGCAAACCCCACAGACAACTTCCCACCGACAGTTCCCCATCCCTGTGACACATCAACCATCGGCACGGTGGGATTTCTTCTGCAGTTGTATAGGGCTCTGGTGAGACCACATCTGGAGTATTGCGTACAGTTTTGGTCTACTAATTTGAGGAAGGACATCCTTGTGATTGAGGCAGTGCAGCGTAGGTTCACGAGATTGATCCCTGGGATGGCGGGACTGTCATACGAGGAAAGTTTGAAAAGACTAGGCTTGTATTCACTGGAGTTTAGAAGGATGAGGGGGGATCTTATAGAAACATATAAAATTTTAAAAGGACTGGACAAGCTAGATGCAGGAAAAATGTTCCCAATGTTGGGCGAGTCCAGAACCAGGGGCCACACACAGTCTTAGAATAAAGGGGAGGCCATTTAAGACTGAGGTGAGAAAAAACTTTTTCACCCAGAGAGTTGTGAATTTGTGGAATTCCCTGCCACAGTGGGCAGTGGAGGCCAAGTCACTGGTTGGATTTAAGAGAGAGTTAGATAGAGCTCTAGGGGCTGGTGGAATCAAGGGATATGGGGAGAAGGCAGGCACGGGTTATTGATAGGGGACGATCAGCCATGATCACAATGAATGGCGGTGCTGGCTCGAAGGGCCGAATGGCCTCCTCCTGCACCTATTGTCTATGTTTCTATGACCAAGACTAACCACATCAGATGGTGGGAGGAATGGCAAGTAAAGGAGGCCAATGGAAAAAGAGAGGTCACCATCCTGACCCCCCCCACCCCCATCTCCACACAGACCTCCCTCCCCCATTCCCATCCAGCCCTCTCCCCATTCCCACTTCTTCCAGATTCCCCCCCATGCCCGCCCCTCCCCCCCTATTCCCAACCTCCCATTCCCATCCAGACTTCCCCCTACCCCCCCATTCCCATCCAGACCCCTCCCATTCCTAACTAGACGTCCCCTCTCATCCCCCACCAGACCTACCCCTGGCCCCCCATCCCCATCCAAATCTTGCCACCCCCCTTCCCCCCCATCCAGACGTCCTCACCCCCATCCCGTCCAGACCCCCCCCCCACCCTCACCCAGGCCTCCAGCCTCATCCCACCCCACCCAGCCTCACGTTCTACGCAAAGGGAGAGAGGGCAGCGCTGGGGCGAGTGGAACGTTAGGACAACTTTTGCTCATGGCTGGCCCTGGCCAGACTCACCGGACAGGCTGCCAGTTGCTGGTAAATGGCCTCCGCCCGGCACAGGATGTCCTCCATGTTCAGCCTCATGGTCAGCTCGTTGATGTGCTGCAAGAGATGGCAGGACTTTCATATGAAGAAAGACTGGATAGACTCGGCTTGTACTCGCTAGAATTTAGAAGATTGAGGGGGGGGATCTTATAGAAACTTACAAAATTCTTAAGGGGTTGGACAGGCTAGATGCAGGAAGATTGTTCCCGATGTTGGGGAAGTCCAGAACAAGGGGTCACAGTTTAAGGATAAGGGGGAAGTCTTTTAGGACCGAATGAGAAAAACATTTTTCACACAGAGAGTGGTGAATCTGTGGAATGGTCTGCCACAGAAGGTAGTTGAGGCCAGTTCATTGGCTATATTTAAGAGGGAGTTAGGTGTGGCCCTTGTGGCTAAAGGGATCAGGGGGTATGGAGAGAAGGCAGGTACAGAATACTGAGTTGGATGATCAGCCATGATCATATTGAATGGCGGTGCAGGCTCGAAGGGCCGAATGGCCGAATGGCCTACTACTGCACCTATTTTCTATGTTTCTCTGTTTCTAAGAGAGAGAGAGAGAGAGAGAGAGAGAGAGAGAGAGAGAGAGAGAGAGAGGGAGAGCAAAGCTGAACTCAGAGAACCCAGATACCACAAGTCCACACCTGGAGAGATGTTACACCTGATCAGCCGATGCACAGTAGGCGGCAGCAATCCTCCAGCCCTCCAATAATCCCACAGTGGGATTCTGCGGAGATGTGGGAAATGAATCAACTAACCATCCACAGACACAAAAAAAGCTGGCGTAACTCAGCGGGACAGGCAGCGTCTCTGGAGAGAAGGAATGGGTGACGTTTCGGGTCGCAACCCTTCTGCAGACGTTCTTTTCTTTGACTGGATAGCACGCAAACAAAATCCTTTCACTGTCGCTCTGTACACGTGACAAAACTACACTTAAATGCCACTATCATACCTGCCTTCTTGGGTGTCGACCCGAAACGTCACCCATTCCTTCTCTCCAGAGGTGCTGCCTGTCCCGCTGAGTGAGTTACTCCAGCTTCTTTGTGTCTATCTTCAGTTTAAAGCAGCATCTGCAGGTTCTACACAACTTTCTACACAACTAACCATCTACCCCTCCACTGCTGGTTTTGAAGAGCAAGTGGACCCCAACAATGGGGGAAATAAGACGAGGAAATGGGAAATAATGTTGATCTCAACATTGGGGGAAATAAGACAAGGAATTGGGAAATAATGTTGATCTCAACATTGGGGGAAATAAGACAAGGAATTGGGAAATAATGTTGATCCCAACAATGGGGGAAATAAGACGAGGAAATGGGAAATAATGTTGATCTCAACATTGGGGGAAATAAGACAAGGAATTGGGAAATAATGTTGATCCCAACAATGGGGGAAATAAGACAAGGAATTGGGAAATAATGTTGATCTCAACATTGGGGGAAATAAGACAAGGAATTGGGAAATAATGTTGATCTCAACATTGGGGGAAATAAGACAAGGAATTGGGAAATAATGTTGATCCCAACATTGGGGGAAATAAGACAAGGAATTGGGAAATAATGTTGATCCCAACAATGGGGGAAATAAGACGAGGAAATGGGAAATAATGTTGATCTCAACATTGGGGGAAATAAGACAAGGAATTGGGAAATAATGTTGATCCCAACATTGGGGGGAAATAAGACAAGGAATTGTGAAATAATGTTGATCCCAACATTGGGGGAAATAAGACGAGGAAATATGAGATAATGGGGAAATAAAACATGGAAAGGGAAGTTAAACAGGCAGCATCGACATTGCCCCCAGAAAGGGCACCATGTCTTACATCCTCTAAAATGGCCCAAAGCACCTCACACTCAGAGAGGTGCCCATGATGTTTCGCCACATCTCGGTGGCCCCATCTACTGTGCCAGGTCATCGCGCACTGGAATTGACCACGGTCTTCCTACTGGGGAAGAGAACCCTTTGAGGCTGTGCAGGAAGAAGGGCCTCGACCCGAAACGTCACCCATTCCTTCTCTCCAGAGATGCTGCCTGTCCCGCTGAGTTACTCCAGCTTTTAGTGTCTACCTTTGAGGCTGTGTCTATATTGTTGTTACGGGATCATTCTCCGGATTCTTGTTTGTTGGAAAGTTAAACTACGGCAGGGGGGGGAAACTCTGAACCTGTCCTCACCTTCTCCATCATGGTCTGGTTTGGCTCAGCCACCAAGCACGACACCTGGAGGCTGCAGCGAATCATCCGATCAGCAGAGAAGGTTATTGGCTGCAACCTTCCCTCCATTGATGAACTGTACACTGCAAGGGCCAGGAAGCGAGCGGGCAAGATCATCTCTGACCCCTCTCACTCTGGCCACAAACTCTTTGAATCACTTCCCTCTGGAAGGCGACTCCGGACAGTCGAAGCTGCCACAGCCAGACGTAAAAACAGTTTTTATCCACGAGTAGTTGCTCTACTCAACAGCCAAAAATCTGTAGCCCCCCTTTGATCTGGTATTTTGTTGGTTCACGTGCTTGATCAATGGTGTTTTATCATTAATGTCTTATTATTATTAATGTTTAGTGTTTTCTGAGTCATTTGTAACTGTCACTGTATGTCATGTTGTTACTTGTGGGCGGAGCACCAAGGCAAATTCCTTGTATGTGAATACTTGGCCAATAAACTTACTTACTTACTGAATTTAATTCAATTCAATTCAATTCAATTCAATTAAATTCGTTCAGTACGGCAGCTCTGCTCACCAGGGTATCGATGTACTAGAGGAAAAAAAACCCCAGGTGATTTGCATTTTACAAGCTTATATCTGAGCGCTTACCTTGAGTATCTCATTGAAGCCGTAGTTTGGGTTCATCAATGCATCTCTCTCAGAGTCCAGGATGGCACAGCACACCAGCAGGTGGAAATTTGGGCATGGATGCCCTGTCCATTGGACCTGGCATCAGAGGAATAAGAACAGAGTCCAACCAGTCAGTCAGTAACCCAGGTGTCAAACACAAAGCAAACCCCAATATGACCAAATGTGTAGCGAGGAACCGCAGGTGCTGGTTTAAACCAGAGATAAGACACAAAACAGCCTAATTCTGCTCCACTTATGAGCTGATGGAAAATCTGATCAGACGTCCGATAACAGAGGGATCCATTTCAGAGGCGTTTCTTTTGAGGGTGAGGTGCAGGGAGGGATTAGTTTAGTTTAGTTTAGTGATACGGCGCGGAAACGGGCGCTGTCTGTACGGAGTTTGCAAGTTCTCCCCGTGACCTGCGTGGGTTTTCTCCGAGATCTTCGGTTTCCTCCCACACTCCAAAGACGTACAGGTTTGTAGGTTGACAAAACTGCTGGAGAAACTCAGCGGGTGAGGCAGCATCTATGGAGCCCCATATCTATGCTCCATAGACGCTGCCTCACCCGCCGAGTTTCTCCAGCATTTTTGTCTGCCTTCGATTTTCCAGCATCTGCAGCTCCTTCTTAACCAGGTTTGTAGGTTAATTGGCTTGGTGCAAATGTAAAACTGTCTCTGGTGGGTGCAGGGTAGTGCGAATGTGCGGGGATCGCCGGTCAGTGCGGACTCGGTGGGCCGAAGGGCCTGTTTCCGCGCTGTACCTCCAAACTGAGGAAAGTCTCACAAAGCAATTCAATTGGAACTGCAGGAAGTGGACACAGAGATAACACAGGGTGAAAGATCGTCAACACATAACATCGCGTCACGGATCAGATATACGCACCTCCCAAAGCCGCAGTATATCTGGAAAGGAAAACTCCCTCTTAAACCAGATGAGGAGCCAGCGGAAGCAGAAGCACAGGTTCCCCGACTCTCTGGAATCTGGTGAGAGAGAAGAGTCATTGGAATCAAGCCGTGCAGATGGAGTAGGTAACAATAATGACAAAGTGCTGGAGCATCACCCTGGCCACACACTCAATTCACCACTGCCATCGGGATGGAGGTACAGGAGCCTGACAACTGGAACGCCCAGGTTCAGGAACAGCTTCTTCCCTCGAGCCACTAAACACTACAACTTCAAATGAGCTCGGAACTACAGAGACTATTATTGTTAATATTGCACCATTATTGTATGTGTGTGTGTGTGTGTGTGTGTGTGTGTGTCTGTGTGTGTATGTGTGTGTGTGTGTGTCTGTGTGTGTGTCTGTGTGCGTGTGTGTGTGTGTCTGTCTGTGTGCGTGTGTCTGTCTGTGTGTGTGTCTGTGTGTGTGTCTGTGTGTGTGTCTGTGTGTGTGTCTGTGTGTGTGTCTGTGTGTGTGTGTCTGTGCGTGTGTGTCTGTGCGTGTGTGTCTGTGCGTGTGTGTCTGTGCGTGTGTGTCTGTGCGTGTGTGTCTGTGCGTGTGTGTCTGTGCGTGTGTCTGTGCGTGTGTGTCTGTGCGTGTCTGTGTGTGTGTCTGTCTGTGTGTGTGTGTGTGTGTCTGTCTGTGTGTGTGTGTGTGTGTGTCTGTGTGTGTGTGTGTGTCTGTGTCTGTGTCTGTGTGTGTGTGTGTGTGTGTGTGTGTCTGTGTGTGTGTATGTGTGTGTGTCTGTGTGTGTGTCTGTGTGTGTGTGTGTCTGTGTGTGTGTGTGTCTGTGTGTGTGTGTGTCTGTGTGTGTGTGTGTCTGTGTGTGTGTGTGTCTGTGTGTGTGTGTGTCTGTGTGTGTGTGTGTCTGTGTGTGTGTCTGCGGTGTGTCTGCGGTGTGTCTGCGGTGTGTCTGTGTCTGTGTGTGTGTGTGTGTGTGTGTGTGTGTGTGTGTGTGTGTGTGTGTGTGTGTGTGTGTGTGTGTGTGTGTGTGTCTGTGTGTGTGTGTCTGTGTGTGTGTGTCTGTGTGTGTGTCTGTGTGTGTGTCTGTGTGTGTGTCTGTGTGTGTGTCTGTGTGTGTGTCTGTGTGTGTGTCTGTGTGTGTGTCTGTGTGTGTGTCTGTGTGTGTGTCTCTGTGTGTGTGTGTGTGTGTGTGTCTGTGTGTGTGTCTGTGTGTGTGTCTGTGTGTGTGTCTGTGTGTGTGTCTGTGTGTGTGTCTGTGTGTGTGTCTGTGTGTGTCTGTGTGTGTCTGTGTGTGTCTGTGTGTGTCTGTGTGTGTCTGTGTGTGTGTCTGTGTGTGTGTGTGTGTGTGTGTGTGTGATTTTGTGAGTATGTGTATATATATATACACACTTTTTTCTCTCTCTCGTTTAATATATTGTTTACAGTATACTATGTTTACATATTCTGTTGTGCTGCAGCAAGTAAGACTTTCATTGTTCTACCCGGAACATAGAACAACAAAACACACTAGACCCTTGAGTAACTCGGTGGGTCTGGCAGCATCTCCGGAGAACATGGATAGGTGACGATTGGGGTCGGGACCGTTCTGCAGGCCGTCACCCATCCATGTTCTCCAGAGATGCTGCCGGACCCGCTGAGTTACTCCAGCACTTAGTGTCTTCTTCTGTAAACCAGCATCTGCAGTTCCATGTGTCTGCGAGTAGGAACTCCCTGCCATTAGGGGGCAGTGCAGGCACACTTCTCCATGCAAACATAAGAGCACAAGAAATTCCTCCCCCCACCCCCCACCCAAAGGGTGAATGAAAATACAGCCCCCGCCTATAAAATTGAAGGAAAGCCCAGCTAAAGGGACCATTAGCCTCTGGAATTAACAATGAACTCCTGATCAATTAAGGGTAAAGGAGCCCCCAGATTAATAAATACAGGATAGACACAAAATGGTGGAGGAGGCATCTCTGGAGAAAATGAATTGGTAACGTTTCGGTTCGAGACCCTTCCTCAGGGTCTTCTCCAGTCTGGAGAAGGGTCTCGACCTGAAACTTCACCCATCCCTTCTCTTCAGAGATGTTGCCTGACCCGCTGAGTTACTCTGGCATTTTGGGTGTAAACCAGCACCTGCAGTTCCCTCCTGCACACAAGAAATACAAGGTTGGCAGAGTAGTTGTCTTTAAATCAGCAAATACAGATCATTCCACACCCAAAGATCAACAATAAAAAAATCCCCAAAAACACAAAATAAATCAAAAGTGCTAATTCCAGCAAATTTGCCAAAAGACCAGAATTTTTTTTTTTTAATGAATGAAATATTATCACCAAATGAAGGCAACTAATGAAAGCAGAGAGGATTTATTGATTTCAAGATAGACACAAAATGCTGGAGTAACTCAGCGGGACAGGCAGCATCTCTGGAGAGACGGAATGGGCGACGTTTCGGCTCGAGACCTTTCTTCAGATCGATTTCAGGATATTGATATCAGTATATTTACTGATACTCTACCCTCAAAACAAATGATAGTATCATCTGGAGATTAGTCTTCTGGCCGTCTCACCTTTTAGTTTAGCTTAGTTTAGAGATACAGCGCGGAAACAGGCCCTTCGGCCCACCGAGTCCGCACCCACCAGCGATCCCCGCAGATTAACACTACCCTACACACACTGGGGACAATTTTCCATTTACACCAAGCCAATTAACATAGAAACATAGAAACATAGAAAATAGGTGCAGGAGTAGGCCATTCGGCCCTTTGAGCCTGCACCGCCATTCGATATGATCATGGCTGATCATCCAACTCAGTATCCCAACCCTGCCTTCTCTCCATACCCCCTGATCCCTTTAGCCACATCTAACTCCCTCTT
>CM075996.1:4050387-4115139 GCA_038087875.1 Malacoraja senta | reverse complement strand
GGCTAAATGGATCAGGGGGTATGGAGAGAAGGCAGGTACAGAATACTGAGTTGGATGATCAGCCATGATCATATTGAATGGCGGTGCAGGCTCGAAGGGCCGAATGGCCGAATGGCCTACTCCTGCACCTATTTTCTATGTTTCTCTGTTTCTAAGAGAGAGAGAGAGAGAGAGAGAGAGAGAGAGAGAGAGAGAGAGAGAGAGAGAGAGAGAGAGAGGGAGAGCAAAGCTGAACTCAGAGAACCCAGATACCACAAGTCCACACCTGGAGAGATGTTACACCTGATCAGCCGATGCACAGTAGGCGGCAGCAATCCTCCAGCCCTCCAATAATCCCACAGTGGGATTCTGCGGAGATGTGGGAAATGAATCAACTAACCATCCACAGACACAAAAAAAGCTGGCGTAACTCAGCGGGACAGGCAGCGTCTCTGGAGAGAAGGAATGGGTGACGTTTCGGGTCGCAACCCTTCTGCAGACGTTCTTTTCTTTGACTGGATAGCACGCAAACAAAATCCTTTCACTGTCGCTCTGTACACGTGACAAAACTACACTTAAATGCCACTATCATACCTGCCTTCTTGGGTGTCGACCCGAAACGTCACCCATTCCTTCTCTCCAGAGGTGCTGCCTGTCCCGCTGAGTGAGTTACTCCAGCTTTTTGTTTCTATCTTCGGTTTAAACCAGCATCTGCAAGTTCTACACAACTTTCTACACAACTAACCATCTACCCCTCCACTGCTGGTTTTGAAGAGCAAGTGGACCCCAACAATGGGGGAAATAAGACGAGGAAATGGGAAATAATGTTGATCTCAACATTGGGGGAAATAAGACGAGGAATTGGGAAATAATGTTGATCCCAACATTGGGGGAAATAAGACAAGGAATTGGGAAATAATGTTGATCTCAACGTTGGGGGAAATAAGACGAGGAATTGGTAAATAATGTTGATCTCAACATTGGGGGAAATAAGACAAGGAATTGGGAAATAATGTTGATCCCAACATTGGGGGAAATAAGACAAGGAATTGGGAAATAATGTTGATCTCAACATTGGGGGAAATAAGACAAGGAATTGGGAAATAATGTTGATCCCAACATTGGGGGAAATAAGACAAGGAATTGGGAAATAATGTTGATCCCAACAATGGGGGAAATAAGACGAGGAAATGGGAAATAATGTTGATCTCAACATTGGGGGAAATAAGACAAGGAATTGGGAAATAATGTTGATCTCAACATTGGGGGAAATAAGACAAGGAATTGGGAAATAATGTTGATCCCAACATTGGGGGAAATAAGACGAGGAAATATGAGATAATGGGGAAATAAAACATGGAAAAGGAAGTTAAACAGGCAGCATCGACATTGCCCCCAGAAAGGGCACCATGTCTTGCATCCTCTAAAATGGCCCAAAGCACCTCACACTCAGAGAGGTGCCCATGATGTTTCGCCACATCTCGGTGGCCCCATCTACTGTGCCAGGTCATCGCGCACTGGAATTGACCACGGTCTTCCTACCGGGGAAGAGAACCCTTTGAGGCTGTGCAGGAAGAAGGGCCTCGACCCGAAACGTCACCCATTCCTTCTCTCCAGAGATGCTGCCTGTCCCGCTGAGTTACTCCAGCTTTTAGTGTCTACCTTTGAGGCTGTGTCTATATTGTTGTTACGGGATCATTCTCCGGATTCTTGTTTGTTGGAAAGTTAAACTACGGCAGGGGGGGGAAACTCTGAACTTGTCCTCACCTTCTCCATCATGGTCTGGTTTGGCTCAGCCACCAAGCACGACACCTGGAGGCTGCAGCGAATCGTCCGATCAGCAGAGGCGGTTATTGGCTGCAACCTTCCCTCCATTGATGAACTGTACACTGCAAGGGCCAGGAAGCGAGCGGGCAAGATCAACTCTGACCCCTCTCACTCTGGCCACAAACTCTTTGAATCACTTCCCTCTGGAAGGCGACTCCGGACAGTCGAAGCTGCCACAGCCAGACGTAAAAACAGCTTTTTATCCACGAGTAGTTGCTCTACTCAACAGCCAAAAATCTGTAGCCCCCTTTGATCTGGTATTTTGTTGGTTCACATGCTTGATCAATGGTGTTTTATCATTAATGTCTTATTATTATTAATGTTTAGTGTTTTCTGAGTCATTTGTAACTGTCACTGTATGTCATGTTGTTACTTGTGGGCGGAGCACCAAGGCAAATTCCTTGTATGTGCATACTTGGCCAATAAACTTACTTACTTACTGAATTTAATTCAATTCAATTCAATTCAATTAAATTCGTTCAGTACGGCAGCTCTGCTCACCAGGGTATCGATGTACTAGAGGAAAAAAAACCCCAGGTGATTTGCATTTTACAAGCTTATATCTGAGCGCTTACCTTGAGTATCTCATTGAAGCCGTAGTTTGGGTTCATCAATGCATCTCTCTCAGAGTCCAGGATGGCACAGCACACCAGCAGGTGGAAATTTGGGCATGGATGCCCTGTCCATTGGACCTGGCATCAGAGGAATAAGAACAGAGTCCAACCAGTCAGTCAGTAACCCAGGTGTCAAACACAAAGCAAACCCCAATATGACCAAATGTGTAGCGAGGAACCGCAGGTGTTGGTTTAAACCAGAGATAAGACACAAAACAGCCTAATTCTGCTCCACTTATGAACTGATGGAAAATCTGATCAGACGTCCGATAACGGAGGGATCCATTTCAGAGGCGTTTCTTTTGAGGGTGAGGTGCAGGGAGGGATTAGTTTAGTTTAGTTTAATGATACGGCGCGGAAACAGGCGCTGTCTGTACGGAGTTTGCACGTTCTCCCCGTGACCTGCGTGGGTTTTCTCCGAGATCTTCGGTTTCCACCCACACTCCAAAGACGTACAGGTTTGTAGGTTGACAAAACTGCTGGAGAAACTCAGCGGGTGAGGCAGCATCTATGGAGCCCCATATCTATGCTCCATAGACGCTGCCTCACCCGCTGAGTTTCTCCAGCATTTTTGTCGGCCTTCGATTTTCCAGCATCTGCAGCTCCTTCTTAACCAGGTTTGTAGGTTAATTGGCTTGGTGCAAATGTAAAACTGTCTCTGGTGGGTGCAGGGTAGTGCGAATGTGCGGGGATCGCCGGTCAGTGCGGACTCGGTGGGCCGAAGGGCCTGTTTCCGCGCTGTACCTCCAAACTGAGGAAAGTCTCACAAAGCAATACAATTGGAACTGCAGGTAGTGGACATAGCGATAACACAGGGTGAAAGATCGTCAACACATAACATCGCGTCACGGATCAGATATACGCACCTCCAAAGCCGCAGTATATCTGGAAAGGAAAACTCCCTCTTAAACCAGATGAGGAGCCAGCGGAAGCAGAAGCACAGGTTCCCCGACTCTCTGGAATCTGGTGAGAGAGAAGAGTCATTGGAATCAAGCCGTGCAGATGGAGTAGGTAAAAATAATGACACAAAGTGCTGGAGCATCACCCTGGCCACACACTCAATTCACCACTGCCATCGGGATGGAGGTACAGGAGCCTGACAACTGGAACGCCCAGGTTCAGGAACAACTTCTTCCCTTGAGCCACTAAACACTACAACTTCAAATGAGCTCGGAACTACAGAGACTATTATTGTTAATATTGCACCATTATTGTTAGGGTTTTTTAGTGTGTATGTGTGTATGTGTGTCTGTGTGTGTGTGTGTCTGTGTGTGTGTGTGTCTGTGTGTGTGTGTCTGTGTGTGTGTGTGTCTGTGTGTGTGTGTGTCTGTGTGTGTGTGTGTGTGTGTCTGTGTGTGTGTGTCTGTGTGTGTGTGTGTCTGTGTGTGTGTGTGTCTGTGTGTGTGTGTCTGTGTGTGTGTGTCTGTGTGTGTGTGTCTGTGTGTGTGTGTCTGTGTGTGTGTGTGTCTGTGTGTGTGTGTGTGTGTGTCTGTGTGTGTGTGTGTGTGTCTGTGTGTGTGTGTGTGTGTATGTGTGTGTGTGTGTGTGATTTTGTGTGTTTTGTGAGTATGTGTATATATATACACACACACTGAACCTTTTTTTTCTCTCTCGTTTAATATATTGTTTACAGTGTACTATGTTTACATATTCTGTTGTGCTGCAGCAAGTAAGACTTTCATTGTTCTACCCGGAACATAGAACAACAAAACACACTAGACCCTTGAGTAACTCGGTGGGTCTGGCAGCATCTCCGGAGAACATGGATAGGTGACGATTGGGGTCGGGACCGTTCTGCAGGCCGTCACCCATCCATGTTCTCCAGAGATGCTGCCGGACCCGCTGAGTTACTCCAGCACTTAGTGTCTTCTTCTGTAAACCAGCATCTGCAGTTCCATGTGTCTGCGAGTAGGAACTCCCTGCCATTAGGGGGCAGTGCAGGCACACTTCTCCATGCAAACATAAGAGCACAAGAAATCCCTCCCCCCACCCCCCACCCAAAGGGTGAATGAAAATACAGCCCCCGCCTATAAAATTGAAGGAAAGCCCAGCTAAAGGGACCATTAGCCTCTGGAATTAACAATGAACTCCTGATCAATTAAGGGTAAAGGAGCCCCCAGATTAATAAATACAGGATAGACACAAAATGGTGGAGGAGGCATCTCTGGAGAAAATGAATTGGTAACGTTTCGGTTCGAGACCCTTCCTCAGGGTCTTCTCCAGTCTGGAGAAGGGTCTCGACCTGAAACTTCACCCATCCCTTCTCTTCAGAGATGTTGCCTGACCCGCTGAGTTACTCTGGCATTTTGGGTGTAAACCAGCACCTGCAGTTCCCTCCTGCACACAAGAAATACAAGGTTGGCAGAGTAGTTGTCTTTAAATCAGCAAATACAGATCATTCCACACCCAAAGATCAACAATAAAAAAATCCCCAAAAACACAAAATAAATCAAAAGTGCTAATTCCAGCAAATTTGCCAAAAGACCAGAATTTTTTTTTTTTAATGAATGAAATATTATCACCAAATGAAGGCAACTAATGAAAGCAGAGAGGATTTATTGATTTCAAGATAGACACAAAATGCTGGAGTAACTCAGCGGGACAGGCAGCATCTCTGGAGAGACGGAATGGGCGACGTTTCGGCTCGAGACCTTTCTTCAGATCGATTTCAGGATATTGATATCAGTATATTTACTGATACTCTACCCTCAAAACAAATGATAGTATCATCTGGAGATTAGTCTTCTGGCCGTCTCACCTTTTAGTTTAGCTTAGTTTAGAGATACAGCGCGGAAACAGGCCCTTCGGCCCACCGAGTCCGCACCCACCAGCGATCCCCGCAGATTAACACTACCCTACACACACTGGGGACAATTTTCCATTTACACCAAGCCAATTAACATAGAAACATAGAAACATAGAAAATAGGTGCAGGAGTAGGCCATTCGGCCCTTTGAGCCTGCACCGCCATTCGATATGATCATGGCTGATCATCCAACTCAGTATCCCAACCCTGCCTTCTCTCCATACCCCCTGATCCCTTTAGCCACATCTAACTCCCTCTTAAATATAGCCAATGAACTGGCCTCAACTACCTTCTGTGGCAGAGAATTCCACAGAGAATCTGTGTAAAAAATGATTTTCACATCAATTTTCTCATCATTAACCTACAAACCTGTACGTCTTTGGAGTGTGGGAGGAAACCGAAGATCTCGGAGAAAACCCACGCAGGTCACGGGGAAAATGTACAAACCCCGTACCGACATGCACCCGTAGTCAGGATCGAACCTGGGTCTTTGGCGCTGTAAGGCAGCAGCTCTACCACTGCGCCACTGTGCTGTTCTAAGTAATTATACACGCTGCCTCATAAGAGTTATTTACTGTGGATTTGGAATAAGAAAGTCTCTTTAAAAGATTATAAACAATGTTGGTGAGGGAGTGCCATTCCCATATTGGTTGCAGATATGTTGCAGAGGTTTGCAGCAAACGTTCACCCTTCTCACTCAAATCTACATCTGCCATGTGCAGCTGCAACAGTGACTGTGAGTAGCTATCCAAGCATGGAGCGTGAATCTGCATCAAAGCCTGCCTGGCTGCACAGGAGCTGCCTCTTGAATGAAGCTCGAGGCCTGGGAACCGTCTCTGACAGTCTCAGGTAAGGAGGAGAATGCAAAGCGCCAGCAATTGCCAACGCTACAACGCTCAGGCCCCAGCTGAATAAGATGGAGTCTGTCCAAGCAGTAGCATTCAATTAAAGACTGTCAGAGAAAAGAACAATCTGTTCCGTTTCTAGCACATTCAGGCCAAGGTGTATGTGTGTGTGTGTGTGTGTGTGTCTGTGTGTGTCTGTGTGTGTTTGTGTGTGTGTGCATCTGTGCAAGGTGTGTGTATGTGTGTGTCTGTGTGTGTGTGTGTGTCTGTGTGTGTTTGTGTGTGTGTGCATCTGTGTAAGGTGTGTGTATGTGCGTGTGTGCATCTGTGTGTGTGTGTGTGTCTGTGTGTGTGCGTGTGTGTGTGTGTGTCTGTGTGTGTGTGTGTCTGTGTGTGTGTGTGTCTGTGTGTGTGTGTGTCTGTGTGTGTGTGTGCGTGTGTGTGTGTCTGTGTGTGTGTGTGTGTCTGTGTGTGTGTGTGTCTGTGTGCGTGTGTGTGTGTGTGTGCGTGTGTGTGTGTGTGTCTGTGTGTGTGTCTGTGTGTGTGTGTGTGTGTGTGTCTGTGTGTGTGTGCGTGTATGTGTCTGTGTGTGTGTGTGTGTGCGTGTGTGTGTGTGTCTGTGTGCGTGTCCGTGTGCGTGTCTGTGTGCGTGTCCGTGTGCGTGTGTGTGTCTGTGCGTGTGTATTAGAGCAAGAGGGCAAAGCATTCTCAGTCATACCGCATGGGGACAGGCCCTTCGGCCCATTGAGCCCATGCTAGAGTGAGAGATTTGTTTAGCCGCGTTTAGAGATACAGCGCGGAAACAAGCCCTTTGGCACATCGTCCGTGCCGACCAGAGACAGACAGACAGACACACAGACACACAGACAGACAGACAGAGACACAGACAGAGACAGACAGACACACACACACACACACACACGGGACAATTTACAATTATACCAAGCCAATTAGCCAGCAAACATGTGCAGCTTTGGAGTGTGGGAGGAAACCAGAGTGCCCGGAGAAAACCCACGCAGGTCACGGGGAGCACGTACAAACTCTGTACATACAAGCACGATTAAACCCGGGGGCTCTGGCGCTGTAAGGCAGCAACACTAACCCTGTGCCACCCTGCCATGCTGAGAGAGCGAGAGATTCTCAGTCACACAGAATGGTGACAGGCCCTTCGGCCCACTGAATCCATGCTAGAGTGAGACATTCTCAGTCATCCAGAATGGAGACAGGCCCTTCGGCCCACTGAATCCATGCTAGAGTGAGACATTCTCAGTCATCCAGAATGGAGACAGGCCCTTCGGCCCACTGAATCCATGCTAGAGTGAGACATTCTCAGTCACACAGAATGGAGACAGGCCCTTCGGCCCACTGAATCCATGCTAGAGTGAGACATTCTCAGTCACACAGAATGGAGACAGGCCCTTCGGCCCACTGAATCCATGCTAGAGTGAGACATTCTCAGTCACACAGAATGGAGACAGGCCCTTCGGTCCACTGAATCCATGCTAGAGTGAGACATTCTCAGTCATACGGAATGGAGACAGGCCCTTCGGCCCACTGAATCCATGCTAGAGTGAGACATTCTCAGTCATACGGAATGGAGACAGGCTCTTCGGCCCACTGCGTCCACACTAACCATTTGTACTAATCATACTTTAAATTCAATTTTTTCCATTCTCTGTCCATTCACTTTCATTTCCCCTGCAGATTCTACTGCTCACCCACACATTGGGAGCAATCTTCAGTGGCCAATTGAACTACCAGCCCACACTTCTTTGGGATGTGAAGAAAAAACTGAAGCACTCCTTGAGGTGGCACGGTGGCGCAGCAGTAGAGTTGCTGCCTGACAGCGCCAGAGACCCGGGTTCGTCGACTGTCCATTCCCTCCATAGTTGCTGCCTGACCGGCTGAGTTACTTCAGCACGTTGCTTAGATGTAAACAAAAAGTTGGGAAGTCTCCTAAAAAAGCAAAATTGCCAGTGCAGGAAACCAGGCCTGTGCCACGCCAAAGCACACATCTCTATTTGCATCTCAAAAGCAAAATAAGAAAGTGAAGTCACTTGCATGCACAAAATAGGTTTGTAAGTCACAGGAGCAGAATTAGGCCATTCGGCCCACCGAGTCTACTCCACCAGTCAATCATGGCTGATCTATCTCTCCCTCTCAATCCCATTCTCCTGCCTTCTCCCCATAACCCATGACACCCGTACTCAGCTGAGAGAATGGAGCAGCTGGGCTTGTACACTCTGGAGTTTAGAAGGATGAGAGGGTATCTCATTGAAACATATATGATTGTTAAGGGCTTGGACACACTAGAGGCAGGAAACATGTTCCCGATGTTGGGGGAGTCCAGAACCAGGGGCCACAGTTTAAGAATAAGGAGTAAGCCATTTAGAACGGAGACGAGGAAACAAGGAGACGTTAAAAATAGCGGAGTCAGGGGATATGGGGAGAAGGCAGGAACGGGGTACTGATTGGGGATGATCAGCCATGATCACATTGAATGGCGGTGCTGGCTCGAAGGGCTAAATGGCCTACTCCTGCACCTATTGTCTATTGTCTATAATCAAGCACCCGTCAATCACCCAATGACTTGGCCTCCACTGCCGTCTGTGGTCAGACAAAATAAGACGGTGGCTTTGATGTAGAACGCTGGCAGATACAATGGACTCCTTGAGGCAAATCGACACAGTGCATGAGGACACAATGGCCGACCGTTACTGGAGTTAGGGCTGGAGGTGGGGACACAACACTGACCTAGGAAGTCACAGAGGGCAGAATCCAGCACCCTCAGCAGCAGCGCCAGCTTCTCCAGCTGCTCCTTCATGCTCTCCTGACTTTCCTCAAAGTTCCGGTGCTGTGAACAAAGGCGAGAGACAGACTTGCATGAGCAGCGATTACACAAACAGGATTCTAATCCATTTCCCGCCATTCCCCCTCTTTAAAGTGACTGCAGAAAATAAGATTGGCTAAAGTATTCCACCTTTATTAGTCAGAGAGTCTTACAGTGTGGAAACCGGCCCTTCGGCCCAACTTGCCCACACCGGCCAACATGTCCCATCTACGCTAGTCCCGCCTGCCTGCGTTTGGCCCATATCATTCCAAACCTGTCCCATCCCTGTACCTGTCTAAATGTTTCTTAAACGTTGCAATACTCCCTGCCTCAACGACCTCCTCCGGCAGTTCATTCCATGCACCTGCCACCCTTTGAGTGAAAAAGTTACCCCTCAGGTTCCTATTAAATCTCTCCCCCCTCACCTTAAACTTATGTCCTCTGGTTCTCGATTCCCCTACTCTGGGAAAGAGACTGGGCGCGTCTACCCGATCTATTTCTCTCATGTTTCTGTGCACCTCTATAAGATCAAGTGATTTATTGATTGCAGAGAGGATCACGTGATACATATTGAGGACATTAAGCATCACGTATCCAGCAAACTTATCTAGTCCCCATTGAGTATTACAGTTAACATGCTTAGTCCTATGCGGCATATTATCCTTGAAGAGTAATTAATAGGGGCTAAGTGGCGCAGCGGTAGAGTTGCTGCCTTACAGTGCTTGCAATGGACAATAGGTGCAGGAGTAGGCCATTCGGCCCTTCGAGCCAGCACCGCCATTCAATGTGATCATGGCTGATCATCCCCAATCAGTACCCCGTTCCTGCCTTCTCCCCATATCCCCTGACTCCGCTATTTTTAAGAGCCCTATCTAGCTCCCTCTTGAAAGCATCCAGAGAACTGGCCTCCACCGCCCTCTGAGGCAGAGAATTCCACAGACTCACCACTCTCTGTGAGAAAAAGTGTTTCCTCATCTCCGTTCTAAATGGCTTATTCCTTATTCTTAAACTGTGGCCCCTGGTTCTGCAGCGCCAGAGACCCGGATTCGATCCCGACTACGGGTGCTGTCTGTATGGTGTTTGTACGTTCTCCCCGTGACCGTATGGGTTTTCTCCAAGTCATCTTCGGTTTCCTCCCGCACTCCAAAGACGTACAGGTTTGTAGGTTAATTTGCTTGGCGAACGTGTAAATTGTCCCCAGTGTTGTGTGGGACAGTGTCAATGTGCGGGGATCGCTGGTCGGTGCGGACTCGGTGGGCCGAAGGGTCAGTTTCCGCGCTGCGTCAACTAAAACAAAAGGTGACTAAGGGAAGAGAGCAAATCGCGGTCGGGTAAAATCACTGGTCTCTTGTCCTTCTGATTGAGAATTAAACTGTATGGTGTGCAAATAAATAAGGTGCATGCTACTCAGATACGCATGAGAGGCATGTACATGCAGCAAGGGTACACGTTAAAGGGACTCCTTCCTGATACATGGGAGTTCCCCGGGGCTGTCAAAGGTGATGCAGGTGAGGATACAGAACCACGGCTACAGGGGCTTAACCCACGCTCTTTATTCCTGTTAAACTAGAACAAACCCCCCCAACGCAGAAGGCACTCACCACTTTCTCCATGAAGCCGGTCAAACACCAGAAGGAATCGACTTCATTCTGAGTGACGTATAATATTGGGGAGAGGAGATCACTCATTCCCTGAACGTAGCCTGCAAAATAAAGCAACAGCAAATATTACAGACTATATTAGAGAGAGGGTGCAGAGCAGATTTATTAGCATGTTAATTAATAGTGATAAAGGGCTGAAGAAATTTTCCTCTGAGTTGAAAACGGTTAAAGGGAAATTTAAATGTTACTAGACCAAGTGCAGACCCGTTGGGTCTGGACCCCGAATGTGCTTCAGCACCTAGTTACACAACTAGTTCTGGACTCCCCCCAACATCGGGAACATGTTTCCTGCCTCTAGCGTGTCCAAGCCCTCAACAATCTTATATGTTTCAATAAGATTCCCTCTCATCCTTCTAAACTCCAGACTGGCAGAAGGGGAGATCTGTTTCATCTGAAGTGACAAGGAGGAGTCTTTAAAACGGCAAGGGGTGGGGATGGGCTAAGATTTTTTGCCAGAAGCTGAAAAAGGGTGGCTTGGATCTTGAAAAATGTCAGGAATTTTGTATCATTCAGGCTGTGACGTGGTCCTGGTGTTAAAATGCACCACAGTATTTACGGGGCCCGAGTCAGCTGCTGGCATGAGCATTGACAACACCCAGACACAGAACAGCACAGGAACAGGCCCTTCGGCCCACAATGTCCGTGCCGACCACATGATGCTAAGTTAAACTGACCTCTTCTCCAATGACACACAAGATGCCAATTGCCCAATGATCCCAACTCGTCTATCACACCCTCAATTTTAACGGTTCACGATAACATTTGACAAAGGGTCCAGCAAAAAAAATAAATTGTGTGCAGTGTTGAGGTGGCTGTGGAAGAGTTGGATGCGGGTTGAGGGGAGTTGGTGTTGGGAAGGAATCCATTACAAGGAGCAATTAGAACTGAAGTCAATGTTGGGTTGACGAGAGTCAGGAAAGTGAGTTGAAAGATATGACAGCAGATTATTTTAGTTTAGATTAGTTTAGAGATACTGAGCGGAAACTGTTTAGTTTAGTTTAGTTTAGTTTAGAGATACAGACTTTGGCCCACCGAGTCCAAGCACACTAACGCTATCCTACACCCTTGGGACAATTTTACAATTATACCTAGCCAATTAACCTACACAGCTTTTTGGAATGTGGGAGGAAACTGGCGATCCCAGAGAAAACCCACACAGGTCACGGGGAGAACGTACAAACTCCGTACAGACAGCACCCGTAGTCAGGATCGAACCCGGGGCTCTGGCGCTGTGAGGCAGCAACTCTACCGCTGTGCCACCATGCCGCCCCTGATAAATATACGCTTTTTTCCCCCCCTTTAAAATATTTTTATTATCAATTAAATCTACAGTAATCTCCATTTCATGTTCCATAAATGGAAGCCGTGGCCTACATCACTATCACAATAATACTTTATTAGCCAAGTATGGTTTGCAACATACGAGGGATTTCATTTGCCAAGTCAGTCATACAAATAAAAAGCAACAGAACACACAAAATACATTTTAACATAAACATCCACCACAGTGACTCCTCCACATTCCTCACTGTGATGGAAGGCGAAAAAAAAGTTCAAATCTCTTCCCTTAGCTCTCCCGCGGTCAGGGGGCCTCGAGCTACATTGGCCTTGCTCACAAGAAGCTTAATTCACCCATCATTCTTCATGGGCTCCCAGTCCGTTCAAAGCCTCGCGCTTAAACTTCTCATCCTAAACCTGCAAACCCTATGTTACCAGCCTCTCACCCCAAGCTCTGCAAATGTTCCCTGGACCACACTACCATAGATATCCAAGTCAAGTCAAGTCAAGTGAGTCAAGTGAGTTTATTGTCATGTGTCCCTGACAGGACAATGAAATTCTTGCTTTGCTTCAGCACAACAGAACATAGTAGGCACTGACTACAAATGCTAACATGCCAGGGAATCATCTTCCTCTGGGCTCACAGCCTGGATTTCCCTCCATAAACCCCTTTACTTCAATCAGCAACCTGCTTGTGTGGGGAAGAAGGGTCTCGACCCGAAACGTCACCCATTCCTTCTCTCCGGAGATGCTGCGTGTCCCGCTGAGTTACTCCAGCTTTTTGTGTCTATCTTGCGTGGGGAGACTTACCCAGATCAAAGTTGTACATGCAGTAGGTCATGAGCACGTCGTTCAGCAGCACCAGGCCTGGGTTGTCATTCCCCTCGTAGAATTTGTTGTTGCGATCGGTCCTGCTAACATCCCGCTCTGGGGATTTAAAAAAATAAAAAATAAATCAATTTCATATCGTGGTCTCCAACACTATTGCCGACCGGTTACCGAGTAAATGTGAGGCCCAAAATGAGACTAGCAGCCACTTAGACCAACAGGTCAGCAAAACAAAAACAAAAAAATTCTAAACAGCACCACAGTTTAGACCTCAACAAGATGGAGGCTAGGCTCCTACAATGCTGCAGGTGACAAATGAGGACTGGACACAGAAGCAGTTTAGACCTTACCAAGATGGAGGTAAGGATGCTATAATGGTGCAGGCGGCAAATATGGACATGACACAGAAGCAGTTTAGACCTCATCAAGATGGAGGCTAGGATGAGGCTAGTTTAGAGATACAGCATGGAAACAGACCCTTCGGCCCACCGAGTCCACACCGACCAGCTATCCCCGCACACCAACACTATCCTGCACACACCAGGGATATTTTACAATGCTACCAAGCCAATTAGCCTACAAACCTGTACGTCTTTGGATCTGCTGTAGAAATGCACTCGTCTCACCAACAAACTCACCTATCAGACTCTTGTACGCCCGTAGCAGGGAATTCCGACGTTCCTGATCTTCTGTCACCGACTTCCACTGCAGTTTCATCCGGAAATATTCATCTCTACAGATATCACAAATGTGTTAAAGAAGGAACTGCAGATGCTGGAGAATCGAAGAAGAAAGAATAAGGGTTTCGGCCCGAAACGTTGCCTATTTCCTTCGCTCCATAGATGCTGCCGCACCCGCTGAGTTTCTCCAGCAATTTTGTCTACCTTCTCAAATGGTTTATCTTGGGGCAGTGCAGGGAATGGATTAGATGACCCAAGGTTGTGGCTTACATTTCTGGCTGAAACCGGGCAAGTGAGGACCATACATGTATAGGAAAGAACTGCAGAAGCTGGTTTAAAATCCAAGATAGATCACAATATTGCTGGCGTAACTCAGCGGGACAGGCACCAACTCTGGAGAGAAGGAATGGGTCAGTCTGAAGAAGGGTCTCGACCCGGAACGTCACCCGTTCCTTCCCTCTAGAGATGCTGCCTGTCCCGCTGAGTCACTCCAGCATTTTGTGATCTATCTTCGAAGGACCAAGTTCAAGGTCAAGAGAGTTTATTGTCATGTGTCCCAGATAGGACAATGAAATTCTTGCTTTGCTTCAGCGCAACAGAATATTGAGGGCATGAATAAATACAGTACACGAGTCATGAGTTGGGGATACGAGGAAGATAGATTCAGCTGTGTGGCATGATTCAAGCAAGCCCTCGTCAAACAGAAGTAAAACAGCATCTTCCATTGAGCTCCCAGCTCGTTTATGATCTGGGTTACAGGCTCTTTGTATTGTCCATTACAGACTGTTATTCTCCCATTCTTTGCTGCCAGCATTCTCTATTATTCCTTCCCTTTGTCCGTAACCAAGATTTTGTTGTTCCTCAAAAATCTCTAGACTTGCATATTCTAAGCAAGATATTGGACTTCTCCCTTGGTATCTCATGATTCGTTGGCATAAGCCATCAGATAGAGCTCATATGACGTGCTGCAAGATGTTTTAGTCACTTATAATATGAGACAATATTATAATATTGTCTCATATTATAATTGAGACAATTATATTATAATATTGTAATATTATAATACTTAATATTAGACAATTATAAAGAAAGCACATCAGCGCCTCTACTTCCTGAGAAGATTACGGAGTGTCGGTATGTCAAGGAGGACACTCTCGAACTTCTACAGGTGCACAGGAAAGAGCATGCTGACGGGTTGCATCGTGGCTTGGTTCGGTAATTTGAGCGCCCAGGAGCGGAAAAGACTACAAAAAGTAGTAAACACTGCCCAGTCCATCATCGGCTCTGACCTCCCTACCATCGAGGGGATCTATCGCAGTCGCTGCCTCAAAAAGGCTGCCAGCAACATCAAGGACACACACCATCCTGGCCACACACTCATCTCCCCGCTGCCTTCAGGTAGAAGGTACAGGAGCCTGAAGACTGCAACATCCAGGTTCAGGAATAGCTACTTCCCCACAGCCATCAGGCTATTAAACTCAACTCAAACAAAACTCTGAACATTAATAGCCCATTATCTGTTTATTTGCACTTTATCTGTTTTATTTATCCATGTGTGTATGTATTTATATAATGGTATATGGACACACTGATCTGTTCTGTAGTCAATGCCTACTATGTTCTGTTGTGCTGAAGCAAAGCAAGAATGTCATTGTCCTATCTGGGACACATGACAATAAACTCTCTTGAATATTACGTACAAGGTATTGAAACAAATGACTGTAGAAGGGCGCAAAGTTTAGTTTGGTTTACAGATACAGCATGGAAACAGGCCCTTCGGCCCTACGAGTCCACACCGACCAGCGATCCCCACGCATTTTACACTTATACCAAGCCAATTAATCTACAAACCTGCACGTCTGTGGAGTGTGGGAGGAAACCGAAGATTTCGGAGAAAACCCACGTGGTCACGGGGAAAACGTACACATTGCAGACAGCACCCGTAGTCAGGATCGAACCCGGGTCTCTGGCGCTGCAAGGCAGCAACTCGACCGCTGCGCCACCGTGCCGCTTTTAGTTCTGGAGTAAATCAGCGGCTTTCGGTTGGATCCGAAACGCCACTTATCCTTGTTTTCCAGAGATGCTGCCTGACCCGCTGAGTTACTCCAGCACTTTGTGTCCTTTTGAGTACACCAGCAACTGAAATTCCTTGTTCCTACTGTAAACCCAAGTAGAGTAGTTTTGTACCTGCTTCGAGGCTACGGTGAATTCAGAGCAGTTCAGAAGTTACTATATTTACCTACTATATATGTAGGGTTCTCACACATGTGAATTAGATTGGAAAAAATATATCCACTTCTGAAGGTAGACACAAAATGCTGGAGTACCTCAGCGGGTGAGACATCGTCTCTGGAGAGAAGGAATTGGTGAAGTTTCGGGTCGAGACCCTTCTTCAGACTGATGCCGGGGTGGGGAGGGGACACAAAGATAGAATGTAGGCGGAGACAGTAAGGCTGGTGGGAGAACTGGGAAAGGGGGGGGGGGGGGGGGATGGCGAGAGAGGGAAAGCAAGGGCTGTCTGAAGTTGGGGAAGTCAATGTTCAGACCACTGGGGTGTAAAATACCCAAGCGAAATCCTCCCAATTTGCGCTAGGTCACACTCTGATAATGGAGGAGGCCCAGGACAGAAAGGTCAGATTGGGAAGTTGAAGTGCCACCGGGAGGTCAGCTTGGTTAAGACGGACTGAGCGGAGGTGCTCAGTGTCCGCATCTGAAGTCTGTGACATGAGTTGTGAATCGCATTAACTTTCCAGTTTACTGCCCTCCCTTGTACGTCCCCTCTCTACACTTGGCCAACAGCTGAGTGTTCACATGCCGGTGAATATAACCACATTACTTCCTCCCCTCACCTTCACAATTTGGGCCGGAAGGAGAACTACTGCTTACGTCTTTTGCTTCACCACCACTTTGCGTTCCTCAGCTGTGCTGTCCCACGGATAGTATCCCAGCAGGAATTTCCAAACTTCCCGTCGGATGCTGTGGCACAGACCCTGGGATCAAAGGAACAGGTAATTACATTGTGTAGGAAAACCGAAGACCCGACCCGAAACGTCACCCATTCCTTCGCTCCGGAGATGCTGCCTGTCCCGCTGAGTTACTCCAGCATTTTGTAACTATAGTGAATGATATTGGATAGATGTGATGGGATTTTGATGGGAGGAATAACAAAATAAATAGTGTCCACTTTCTCAAATAGTTTTAAGTGCTCCACAACTCGTTCATAAGCTATAGGAGCTGAATTAGGTTTACTGTTTACTGTTAAAGATGCAGCTGAAGGTGTGATGAGAGCATCTTTGCATGCTGTCAGCCTCTCTTACGCAAGTCATTGTAATAGGAGCAGAATTAGGCCATTCGGCCCATCAAGTCTACGCTGCCATTTAATCACAGCTGATCTAGCTTTCCCTCTCAACCCCTTCTCCTGCCTTCTCCCCATAACCCTGACGCCCCCACTCATCAAGAATCTGTCAACTTGCGCCTTAAAAATACCTGAAGAGAGACACAAAATGCTGGAGTAACTCAGCGGGCCCAGAGATGTTGCCTGACCCGCTGAGTTACTCCAGCATTTTATGTTTATCTTCGGTTTAAAACAGCACCTGCAGTTCCTTCTTAAACATCCACGGAGACGTGATTAGTATGGGTGTCAGAGGCGATGGGGAGAAAGCCAGAGATTGGGGTTGAGAGGGAAAGTCGGATCAGCATGGATGAACAGCGTAGTAGATTTGATGGGCCGAATGGCCTAATTCTGTTCCCATCACTTATGAACAGCAAGCTACAACAACTTTGAATATGCTGGCTGGAAAGGTAATACAAGTAATGGCAATGGCAACTGAAAAAAATGTGCGCTGAGGAATGGGATTGGGCCCAGGTAGCTCTGGCAAACGCAATGCTAGCATTTATTTCACGAGGGCGAGAATACAAAAACAGGGATGTAATGCTGTAATTTTGGGCACCATATCCGTGCGAATGGTAATTGATGGTCAGGGTGGGACTCAGCGGGCCTGTTTCCATGCTGTATCTTTAGAGATACAGCGTGGAGACAGGAACCTTGGCCCAGTGATCACCCTTTACACTAGGACTATCCTACGCACGAGGAACAATTTACAGTTTTCAGAAGTCAATTAACCTGCAAACCTGTGGGATGAGGGAAGAAACCAGAACACGTACTGAGAAAACATGCAAACTCCGTACAGACAGCACCCGGAGTCAGGATCAAACCCGGGTCTCTAGCGCTGTGTCGCCATTATCTCTAAAGATCAATTCCAACTCTAAACTAAACCACACTTTGCAACAAATGCATGAAATGTTTTGGATACAAAAACAGAATCAAATAATGAACGGAAAAAAAAATGTCACCTACTCCTTTAAAGATTTTTTTCTTCAGTTTGTCCACATCTTGAACTCTCCCTTCTGGGTCCAGGTGTTTCTGCCACTCTATGGCCGTTAGAATCTCCTGCCGCTGTACAGTTGGCCTCTGGCCCAGGTCAGCTTGCTAGGAAGAAGAAGAAGTGCACAATGCAGGCAGGGTGGCGCAGCGGTAGAGTTGCCATCAAAAACTTAAAGCAAGGATATACCCCACAATTAAAATGTGGATTACGGAAATGACTGAGACCTTGCATTTGGAAAAAAATAAGATTTGTCTTAATTGACAAACCAGAATTTTTTGTTAGAATATGGTCCCCATTTATTGAATTTTTGAAAAAGTGAATTGGTTTAACACAAAATCAGAGTTGAAACCTGAGTTTGGGACTGGATGAATAGTTAAGGGCCTGTCCCACTTGCATGCATTTGGCGCGACCAAACGGAAGCGGAGTTTGCAATAAGTACGCGCTAAGTTCGCACAAAGTTCGCGCGTGACGTAATTTACGTCATACTCACCAATCAGCTGGGCAGGAGGCGGGCCGACTGAATTTGGGCGTTGCACGGAGTCGGGCGGTGACGGCATCACTCAACGGCACGCCGGGCGGTGACGTCATCGCGCAACGCCACGCGCTAGGCGTACGCCGTCAAGACGCTGCGTACGACGTCAAGACGCTTTTTCGGACAGGGCGGGATTGTCGGGACCAGCCCCGCACAACTCCATACGCCTCCGCGCTTCGAAGTGGGACCGGCCCCGCGCAGCCCGTACGTCTGAAGCGACAATGTTTGGTCGCACTAGACGCATGCAAGTGGGACAGGCCCTTTACACTCAACATTTCCCGGAGCCATCTCCATAATCTTGTTATTGGTAGTTTCCTTCTGCGTCTCCTTTCTTTTTTTCTCTTCTCTCTCTATTACTTTCTCTCAGCTTTTTCTCCCTTTATCTTTATTCTTAAAAAAAAAAACTGAAGCTATGTAAGAAATCTGTAATTAAATTGTGTACATGCTTCTAATAAAAACATTTTTTTTTTTAAATTTAAAAAAAGGATATAAAGGATTAACTTTGCTGCTCTCTTTCTCTCGGACCATCTGACAAGATGGAGACAGCAGCGAGCAATCTGTCGGCGGGTTCCAGGCTGACCACTTACGCAGGTGATGACCTCGAAGCCTGGCTCATCCTGCTGGTCCAGGTCCAGGTCTAGGCCGGCGGACATCTCGCGCATCGGCCGATGCCGGGAGCCGTCCGGGGGACGCAGAGCCTCGCGCAGGAAGTTGGTCACTTTGGAGAAACTACCGAACGTGGCGGCATAAGGGTCCTGTATGAAACGCTGCGGAAACAAAAGAGAAATATCCAATGATTCCAGGTTAAAATATCACATCATAATCACGATGTGCTGGAGTAAGTCAGCGGGTCGGGCAGCATCTCTGGAGAATGAATCAATGACACTTTATTTTCACATGTACCTAGGCTACCCAGGTACGGTGAAAAACTTTGCTTTGCGCACACCCTAGGCAGTACACAAGTGTCGCCACGTGGTAGTGCCGACAAAGTTACACAAGTACCGAACTGTCCCATCTACTGCCGGCCACCCCTCCCCCAGTTCCCCCTTTGTTCTCGCCACCCCCTCCCCCCCCCCCTTGCCAAGACCCCCTTTGTTCTTGGCGGCCCTCTGTCAGTTCCCGAAAAGGAATAGGTGATGTTTCGGGTCGAGACCCTTCTTCGGTGACAGAAGGCCATTCAGCCCACTGAGAGGAATCCATTGTAAACGCATGTAAATGACTCCCTTCACTTGCTCGTTGCCTATTCTCCCATCAGCGCCTTAGAGGTTTTTGACTGCGGTTCACAGGGCCACTTTTTCAAGGATTGCGGAGAATGTGCTTATCTTCTCTGAGGCTTGAAAGAATGCGAGGTATCTTAAGTTAAACAGGTTATTTTCCCTCTCATGAGAAGACTCGAAACAACAGAATATTAGTTCAGAATCAGATGTTACTATTCGGCTGAAGAAATTGTAGAAAGCATTTTACTGCGTTTTATTCTGTTCTGGGAGCAATTGTTGGAGAAACAAGAAAACTCTCTTTTTCACACAGAGAGTGGTGAGTCGGTGGAATTCTCTGCCTCAGATGGCGGTGGAGGCCGGTTCTCTGGGATAGCGGAGGCAGGGGATTATGGGGAGAAGGCAGGAATGGAGTACTGATTGGGGATGATCAGCCATGATCACATTGAATGGCGGAACTGGCCTGAAGGGCTGAAAGGTCTACTCCTGCTCCTATTGTCTATTGTCTATAAACTGCAGATGCTGGAATTGTGAGCCAAAGACAAAAGGGCCAGAGGAGCTCAGCTAGTCAGGCAGCATCTGTGGAGGGAATGGACAATGTTTTGGATCGGAACCCTTCTTCAGTCGGAGAGTAGGGGGAAGGACAGCTGGAAAAGAGAAGTGGGATTGGGACAAAGCCTGGCGAGGGGTAGGCTATATTAGGTGGTGTTCTTCCAGTTTGGCCATCCATGGCTTCACTCTGGCAATTGAGGAGGCCAAGAAAAGAAAGGTCAGTATGGGAATGGGAAAGGGAATTCAAATGGTTAGTGACTGGGAAATCCAGCATCTGGTTTCTTGGTCTCTTTTTAATCGTACATCTGCCGACATGTGCTGGCACTGGAGAGGGTCCAGAGAAGGTTTACGAGAATGATCTCAGGAATGAGTGGGTTAACATATGATGAGCGTTTGTCGGCACTGGGCCTGTACTCGCTGGAGTTTAGACGGATGAGGGGGGGACCTCGTGGAAACTTGTCGAATTGTGAAAGGCCTGGATAGAGTGGATGTGGAGAGGATAGAAACATAGAAAATAGGTGCAGGAGTAGGCCATTCGGCCCTTTGAGCCTGCACCGCCATTCAATATGATCATGGCTGATCATCCAACTCAGTATCCTGTACCTGATTTCTCTCCATACCCCCTGCTCCCTTTAGCCACAAGGGCCACATCTAACTCCCTCTTAAATATAGCCAATGAACTGGCCTCAACTACATTCTGTCGCAGAGAATTCCACAGATTCACCACTCTCTGTGTAAAAAATGTTTTTCTCATCTCAGTCCTAAAAGATTTCCCCTTTATCCTTAAACTGTGACCCCTTGTTCTGGACTTCCCCAACATCGGGAACAATCTTCCTGCATCTAGCCTGTCCAACCCCTTAAGAATTTTGTAAGTTTCTATATTCAATCTTCTAAATTCCAGCGAGTATAAGCCAAGTCTATCCAGTCTTTCTTCATATGAAAGTCCTGCCATCCCAGGAATCAGTCTGGTGAACCTTCTCTGTACTCCCTCTATGGCAAGAATGTCCTTCCTCAGATTAGGAGACCAAAACTGTACGCAATACTCCAGGATGTTTCCACTCGTGGGAGAGTCTAGGACCAGAGGTCATTGACTTAGATTAAAGAACGTTCCTTTAGGAAGGAGACGAGGACAATAGACAACAGGTGCAGGAGTAGGCCATTCGGCCCTTCGAGCCAGCACCGCCATTCAATGTGATCATCCACAATCAGTACCCCGTTCCTGTCTTCTCCCAATATCCCCTGACTCTGCTATCTTTAAGAGCCCTATCTAGCTCTTTAGATAGGGATTTATTTAGTCAGAAGGTTACGAATTGATTGCCACAAGGCTGTGGAGGTCAAGTCAATGGATATTGTTAAGGCACAGATAGATAGATTCTTGATTAGTACGGGTGTCAGAGGCTATGGGGAGTAGGCAGGTGAATGGGGTTGAGAGAGAAAGATAGATCAGCCATGATTGAAAGTCGGAGTAGACTTGATGGGCTGAATGGCCTAATTCTGCTCCTATCACATGAATATGAAACACTGTTGCCGCTGGTATGTTATGGACATTCACAAAGTGGATGTTGATTGAATCCCAACCTGTCCCCACAAAGTAAGCCTGAGGCAAACAAGAGTTACTCACTGAAACCAGATCTGAGGAATGCTCATCAAACAGCTGCAACTCATCAAAGGACTGAGACAGAGCGTGAGAGTCGTGAGAGTAGACTAGGTAGAGACGAGAGTCCTTCTTGGACCTGCCAAACAGATTGACAACCGCAGTCAACAAACCATTCAACTGACAGACAGCAGATAAGACTTTTTTTTACCTTCCATCACGGTGAGGAGGGTCACTATGATGGATGTTTGTGTTAATTGTGCGTTTTGTTGCGTTTTTTACTGCTATGACTGCATGGTAACAACATTTCGTTCAAGCTTGTCTGTGAATGACAAATAAAGAAATTCAATTCAACTTCTGACAAAAAACCGCGGTGGAAAAAAAACGCCTTCTTCACGAAGCTCCCACAGCGATCCGCTTGATTAATATTAAACGCTCCGGAGGCATTGACAAAGATCGAAATAGACTGGAAGACTGCTGATTGATACTCGGAGGGTCACTATACCGGAACAAGTTGTGAAAATTCCTATATATGCCTGCCACAAAAGTCAATGGAGGCCAATTCAATGGATGTTTTCAAGAGAGAGTTAGATTTGGCTCTAGGCGCTAAAGGAATCAAGGGATATGGGGAAAAAGCAGGAACGGGGATAGGCTTCTGCATGTTCCTGTGCTGTAGTACGTTATAAAAGACTGCACACGGGTACCTGGAAGACATTGCTGGGGGTGGTGGGTGGAGGCAGATGCGACAGTGGCAATTAAGAGGCTTTGGGATAGGCGTATGCCTGTGCAGGGAATGGAGGGATATGGATCACATGCAGGGAGAGGAGATTGGTTTGATTTGGCATGGTGTTCGGCAATGACGTTTCGGGCCGAAGGGCCTGTTCCTGTGCTGTACTATGATGTAAAAGAGCCTGCACGAGTGAGGCGAGTGGACCAATGGCCCACAGCGGACGGAGGTACTTGATACTCACGTTGCCAGGACCACGTATTTACACAGACACTTGAGCAAAGCTCTGGTGCCGCCAGCGTGGAAGTGAAGAGCTGGAAAGGAGATGCCGTCTTTGCTGATGAAGATGAGGTACGACCAGCCCAGGCCCGGCTTGTTTTTGCGGATGGACTTCAGCTCGGACAGACTGATGGAGAAGGCCCACTGGCTGTGCACTCCTGGAGACTGGGCGACAGCTAAGAAATGGCACGAGAGAGGGGAAGAAAAAAATAAAACCCAATCAATCAAGGAAGACGCAACAAACAGGAAAAATAGTTGCAATCTTCCAGATTAAAGCTGCTCTGTGGAAATATATCACCATTGCTTTATCACCCTTGGGTCCAAATCCCCAACGAAACTGCTTTGTGCAGGATGTAAATCGTTGATCCATCTCCCAAGCAAAAAACAAAATTATTTCTTTGGTTATTCTGACTCCTCTTTCAAAGAGGTCAACGTTATAAGAAATGCACCGTCATAACTTTCTCAAGGCAGTGGGAAAAAAAGTAGATACTGAAAAGGTAACTTAGACAAAGAAAATGTTGAAACTCTTAGTGGACCATGTAGATGCACACATGTACTGCTGTGCCCAATGATTAAAGTGATTAAAATCTGCGCACTTTCAAACAATCCACTGCAGCCTGTGGGGAATTTGCCTGATAAACCGAATTCTTCCCAATTATTTTTATGGAAGAATATTTTCATTTTCATACAGTAAATGATAAAATACAACATTTGTGAGCACATCAGTACTGCAACTCTCTGTTTTCCACCCAGAGAGTTGTGAGTCTGTGGAATTCTCTGCCTCAGAGGGCGGTGGAGGCCGGTTCTCTGGATACTTTCAAGAGAGAGCTAGATAGGGCTCTTAAAGATAGCGGAGTCAGGAGATATGGTGAGAAGGCAGAAACGGGGTACTGATTGGGGATGATCAGCCATGATCACATTGAATGTTGTTGGTTCACATGCTTGATCAATGGTGTTTTATCATTAATGTTTTATTATTATTAATGTTTAGTGTTTTCTGAGTCATTCGTAACTGTCACTGTATGTCATGTCGTTACTTGTGGGTGGAGCACCAAGGTAAATTCCTTGTATGTGAATACTTGGCCAATAAACTTACTTACTTACTGACAATGGCGGTGCTGGCTCGAAGGGCCGAATGGCCTACTCCTGCACCTATTGTCTAAATTGGTGCTAAATATGTTAGCTACTTCAAGGAGCTGCACAGAGTGGCGGTAGGAGGAGAAAACAACATGTCACTGGGCCAGGCTGTCCCCTAAACTCACTGATCCAGTGCCACAGTTCACTGGACCTTAAGGGGAGAAAATAAGAAACTGCACATCTCCTGGGCAAAGGTCAGACTTTCCAGAGACTTGGTCATTGCGAGATGACGCCGGAATGCGATGTCTCTCTACGAGCTGTTGTAGCAGGATTTGACTGGATAGGATGTAGGGTGACGGCACGGTGGCGCAGCGGTAGAGTTGCTGCCTTTCAGCGTCAGACACCCGGGTTCGACCCCGATTACCGGTAGTCTGTACGGAGCTTGTACGTTCTCCCGGTGACCGCGTGGGTTTTCCCCGGGTGCTCCAGCTTCCTCCCACACTCCAAACACGTACAGGTTTGTAGGTTAATTGGTTTCGGTAAGAAATTGTAAATTGTCCCTAGTGTGTGTAGGATAGTGCTAGTATTGGCGCAGACTCGGTGGGCCGAAGGGCCTGTTTCCGCGCTGTATCTCGAAACTAAACAAGCATTTCATTGCATCTCTGCACATAAGAAAATAAATAAACTAAGTACCTGAGCACTCAAACTCACCTAATTTGTAAAATGATTCACTACTCTTTTATGATCTCACATTGTTTAAGTGCCAGCACTTTACCTTAACAAGTGCATGATTAAGATGCAAAAACCGTCAATGCATTAGAGTATTGAGCAGCTGCCTCTTACCACGTACTTCCTCCTGTGGCCGTATCCTGGTCCCTACTGTGCTAATAACAGCCCAGTCAGGCTCGTAACCTGGATCAAACATCTCCTCTTCAGTGTGGCAGGCTCCATTCACATTGCTATCCTGCAAAACACACAAAGTAGCCGATAGAAGCTGGGACAACTATGGAAAGTTACGAACGAAACAGCTTCTTCCCTGCAGCCATTAGGCTATTAAACACGATAACCTCCAAATAAGCTCTGAACTATTATTGTTATTACAGCACTATTAGTGTGTGTGTGTGTGTGTGTGTGTGTGTGTGTGTGTGTGTGTGTGTGTATATATGTGGATGAGTATATAATCCACATATGTGTGCGTATGAGTGGGTATGTGTATACGCACGCTGTTCAGAACAGACAGTGTGGTTCTGTCCTTGTGCGGTACAGTTCTATGTAGATTTACCTTCTTGGAGTACAGGAACTGAGAATGTTCTCCACTCTCACTTACCGGAATCCACTCCACGACTGTATCAGAACCCTGAGGAACAGAACAAGAACAAATCATCTCGTTAAGACTGAATGGTAATTTCACAAATCGGGTTGGGGCGTAGGTGAGGTGGTGCCCTTTTTAATATTTTACACAATATTGCTTTTACTGACAAAAATATGAAGCATATCAAATTGGGCAGAGAGCAAAGCAGCATGGCACACAATCCCAATAATTCCCCAAGGAGTGTTCAGATGGTTTGGGATTAAACAATCCGACATGTTTCTGGTACTGTGTGAGGAAGGAACTGCAGATGCTGCTTTAAACCGAAGATAGACACAAAATGCTGGAGTAACTCAGCGGGACATGCAGCATCTCTGGAGAGAAGGAATGGCCGACATTTCGGGTCAAGACCGTTCTTCAGAGGGGTACTTTTTCTGGTATGGTTGTATAAGCATGCTTGACTTCCACCATTTCCCCATACAATTAGCAGTGATCGACACAAAATGCAACAAAATTAGAAAATATGCTGCGTTGTGCTTGTGGTAAGAGAACAGCAGCCCAGAAGTGGTCCAGAATTAAAATTGATTGTACTGATCAGAAAATGGACAAGAGGACATGGGTGGAAGGAAACTGCAGTCAGATTCGTTCAAAAAGCCAACTCTTTAATTAATTTATTTTGGCGCAAGGAACCTAATAATCCATATTAATCTGGGGCGATTGGCATATTCAACCACAACGTGTGCCATCAACACATAATATAATGTCCCATTGATTTATGATGAACAGACTGAAAAAGGTGAAATATCCACCTCTTTGTCACAGCCATGTGAAAGATCACATACAGTTTCTTCATTGTGTGATCCTTTCTTTGAAAGTAAGATTAATTATTGATTGTATCATTTAGTTTAGAGATACAGCGCTGAAACAGGCCCCTAGGCCCACCGAGTCCGCGCCGACCAGCGATCCCCGCACATTAACACTATCCTACACCAACTAGGGACAATTTTTACATTTATACAAAGCCAGCCGACCAGCGATCCCCGCACATTAACACTATTCCACGCCCACTATGGACAATTTTTACATTTTTATCAAGTCAGCCGACCAGCGATCCCCGCACATTAACACTATCCTACACTCACTAGGGACAATTTTTACATTTTTACCAAGCCAATTAACTTAGAAACCCTGTACGTCTTTAGAGTGTGGATGGAAACCGAAGATCTCGGAGAAAACCCACGCAGGTCACGGGGAGAACGTACAAACTTCGTACAGACAGCACCCGTAGTCGGGATCGCACACGGGTCTCCGGCGCTGCATTCGCTGTAAGACAGCAACTCTACCGTTGCACCACCGTGACCGCCCAGGTCATTCTGCTTATGGGACTAGCAATAGGTCATGTCCACTATCTGGCTGCGCCTGAAATTAATTTGGCTAACATGTTGCACTTTTGAATGACTGGAAATGGCACATTACAGGTTGTTGTCCCTGGGTTATGAACGTCTGACATGCAAACGGACATTTATACATATGGACGAGCGTTTGGAAGGCCGGCGGGGTGGATGTAACCTGCTTTTGCAAATCTACTGGTGGACATCGCTTGACACTGGCCAGAATTTTGCCACGTCGACCCAAAAAGTATACATTCGAGTTAACATGTTGATGTCCATTTTGCAAATCCTATTTAGAGAAATGCCATCCAGGCCAGCAGCAGGGCCCATTTAAAAAAACATCAATAGCATTTAGCAGCAGAGGACAGTTTATGGTGAAGGGCGAAAGGTTTAAAGGGAATCTGAGGGATAACTTTTTCACACAAAGGGTGGTGGGTGTATGGAACAAGCTGCCAGAGGAGGTAGTTGAGGCTGGGACTATCCCAACGTTTAAGAAACAGTTAGACAGGTAGGACAGATTTAGAGGGACATGGGCCAAAGGCAGGCAGGTGGGACTGCTGTAGATGGGACGTGTGGGCCGTTGTGGGCAAATTAGAACGAAGGCTCTATGACTGATATTATTAGCCCCAGATAGGCTCTGGCTAAATTTGTTAATATCAGTTTGTTATTCAGAATGGCAGAAGGAGATTTAAAATGCTTCTCCATGTAATCTCCTCCAATGGGAAAACCCAACTCTGCAGGCATCATCTGCTATGTGGGAACTCAAAGATAGACAGAAAATGCTGGTGTAACTCAGTGGGTCAGGCAGCATCTCTGGGGGAAAAAAGGATAGGTGATGTTTCGGGTTGGGACAAAATTGGGATTTGAGAATTAAGGGACAAGAGTTTAGGGGTAACATGAGGGGGAATTTCTTTACTCAGAGAGTGGTAGCTGTGTGGAATGAGCTTCCAGTGGAAGTGGTGGAGGCAGGTTCGATTTTATCATTTAAAAATAAATTGGATAGGTATATGGACGGGAATGGAGGGTTATGGTCTGAGTGCAGGTAGATGGGACTAGGTGAGAGTAAGTGTTCGGCACGGACTAGAAGGGCCGAGATGGCCTGTTTCCGTGCTGTAATTGTTATATGGACACTTCTTTAGACTAACTTAGTTTACTGCTGAATTTCCGACTTGCAAACTGTTGGGGTTACGAGGGGTTCTCAGCAATGGATCCCTGCTGTGATCCAGAGAGGGCGTCCATTGGAATTAGTTTTTGTACAGTACTCCTACGACAAATAATGCCACGTGCTCTACAAAATAACCACATTTGAACTCTCACCTTTTCAATGATCCGAATCACTCCAGGAATGTGTGTATCCTGGTCATGTGTCCTTTTTGTGCTCGTGTTTAGAAACACACCATATTTCTCAAACGCTACCTGTTAGGGAAAAGGATTAAGAAAAACAGTCACAGGACTGCAGCGTTGGTTGTGAAAGGCAGGAATGCAATTAGACGTGCATGCCAGACTTTAAAGTTTAAATGCACATAATCGGATCATCATCATCGTTGAAAACATTAGCGACGCAGTGGTGCTGGTTTCCGACGGGAACGGTGACGGACGCACCACACATCTCTGTCCTCCAGTTCCTGCAGACTTCCACCGCTGGAAGCATAGGATTTTGGTGTGTGTGCTTTATCATCATTCCTCACAATGCTATGTACGACAGTGATCACAGCTTCTACTGAAGTGTGGATTGCCGTTGGCTCGCTAGAAGCTCATCCGCCCTTTGACAGGTCTTGTTTTTGGTCCTGCTGGGGGTCCACAGCCCCCTCCTCATCTGGCAAACCAGGTGGGGGAGACAGTTTAGTCGCCGACTATTCAACCATGGAGCAGGTAGCATGGGATTACATGGTACCCATGGCGGGGGGGGAACTCCCCCCGACCTGACCTGAAATCAGAGAACTCCAAATTCACCTCCATTTTGCGTGTGAACTAAAAGCCAGAGGTTAGGGAGCTGGGAAGAGCAAGGGGATTTGAAAACTAGTTAGAGTCTTTTAAGGACAATCAGCCATGTTTACAGAGACTTCAGTGTAAGGAAATGATGAGGTTGAGGAGGATGGTGGTGTGTGACGTAAATATTGTTTTTCTTGGCGAAATGGAGACAATTCAGGTACTTGGCTTTAAAATAAAGACACGCACGGCACCAAATTCCCCAACTAATTGTCCAATTACTCATCGGGTGAGAAAGCAGAAGTTTGGATTTGTACAAAGGTTTAGAGAAAAGGTGGTGTGAGATTGTTAACCCAAATCAGTTTTACTTCTGCAAATATTTCCTCTTGTTAGAAACAAGAACTGCAGGGTGTAAAAGACCCAACATGTTCCACCATCCTGACAGCTGCATAATAAGTATATTAATAACGGAGTTAGATTCTATCCAGAGTCATAGGGTCCTAGTTCGACAGCATTGAAACAGGCTCTTCAGTCCACCTCACCTATGCCGACCATACTTCTCATCAATGCTAATGAATACTTTATAAAATATTCAACTATCTCAGACAAGATGAATAATTATGTTTTTTTTTAATCTAGCTCCTAATTCATCTATTCCTCTAAAACACAGCATGCCTTAAATTATGAAATGAAGGAAATTGAATCTACAAATACACCATCCCCTCTGGATCTATTTATCACTTGCCAGCTCTTCCCTTCAGCTCTTTATTCTAGCTATCTCCCCTCTTTCAGTTTAGATGAAGGTCTCGACTCAATACGTTGACTGTCCATTTCCCTCTACAGATGTTACCCGATTCGCTAAGTTTCTCCAACTTGTTTTTTGCTCCAGGTTCCAGCCTCTGCTCGAGCAACTAAAATGTAACTTTAAATTCAGCCCACTCCCTGCTCTGACTGTGCCTTCTGCGTCCGCGGCCCTCGAAATGGTCTTTCTATGCCCTACACTGAGGCATGGACCACCTAGCAGTGGATATTAATTCTATGTCTGTACAACAGATACTGGTGATTTACAGTCACCACCTAAGCTTCCAGATACATTAACAATTTGTACCAGAACTACAAGCAGAGTGCACCTATGTGATGGAAATAGATAGCTGGGGATGGGTGGTGGGTAGTCAAAGTGGGGCATTCTTGAGCTGCTCCTCCTCCATCTTAGCTGCTGCTGCAGTGCGCCTGCACAACTTAACTACTAGGAACAGCATTCCACAATTATGTACTTTTCAATGATCAAGCGTCAGTAATCATGGAGGTTGCCAAAGATACAAGCTGTATTCCAAAACCTTGAGCATACCATTGTGGGCCAACACACGATACAGTATACACGAACATATATATTCGCAGTGCACGGCGTCTGCACCTCAAGGATGCTCAGCCATCTAATATAAGACTGCATCTCAATTTTGCATTCCTTTCGCAATAATCGTTCACTCCGAAGATAGTCACAAAATGCTGGAGTAACTCAGCGGGACAGGCTGCATCTCTGGAGAGAAGGAATGGGTGATGTTTCGGGTCGAGACCCTTCTTCAGACTGAGGGTCAGGGGAGAGGGAGTCTAGAGACATGGAAGGGTAAGGTGTGAAAACGGCAGATCAAAGCAGATGATGGTAAGGAAATGTAGAATGGTTCATTGTTAGCTGAGGAGAAGGTAACAACACAGCCTACCATCAGTAATATTTAATCAGGAGGACTCCCTTGTCACTGGCATGTCTAGAGTGTTCAAGCCATGTCTAGAGTGTTCAATTGTCCTATGTAACAGAATAATGAAATTCTTACCTGCCCCAGCTTAACAGTATTTTGGATCCAGTGCAGTGCTTGGAAGAACATATGGGGTGAAACTAACATCTGAACTTTATTGTGTATGTGATGAATAAATCTGATTGAATGATTGATTGATCTAGAATAAACATCAAATTTCCTAACCAACTACACTGTTTTGACCTGCCATCAAATACATGCAAGGTTCTTCTTTAAATCAATTGGAAGGCGGCCATTGCTGAAAGTTTTGTTATTCAAAGGGGCTTATGAGAAGTTTTTTTTTAAATCGCAGCAGGTGCTGAAAATCCAAAAGGAAAATAATAAAGCGCTGGAAACAGCCAGTCAGACAGCATTAGTACAAAGAGAAATAAAGTTAATATTTCTGGTCAAAGTCCCTGTCAACTCTCGGAAAGACAAATAATACACCTTTGGAGAGAATCAGTGCATTCCTTTATCACATAATACCTTGCAAATCTCTGCCTATAATCAAAGCAGAAAGTCATGGAAATACTCAGCATGTCAGGCAACATCAGTGAAGAGAAAAAAACAGAGCAAAGGTTTCAGACCACCTTTTATGACAGATCATCGTTAAACAAAGTAATAACTCTCTTTGTGTCCAGTAATGTTGGGACGAAAGGGCATAGACCTATAAAGTTAACTCTGTCTCTCTTTCGTTCATTCTTTCTCTACCTCCCACCCAAAGATACTGCGTGGCATGTTTTGTATTTCAGATTTTAACCACCGAAAGTTTTGCTTTGGTTTAAACCAGCATTTGCAATTCCTTTTATACACATTTCGAAAGTTTTGCTTTGTTTTGTTTTTTGAACTCTCACCTCATGCCTAGACATTCTTTACGATCATATCACTGTACCACGGGACATAATGACTCAACTATTACTTTTGTGGCTGCATGCGATATTTCCTTCCACTACATGTGTGTATTTGTATCTGTACGACAGCATACAAATGGTTAATACCTTATAATTCTCTACGCGTGAACCCATCCTTCTCTGTCTCCCCTTGTTGCAGTGTCTACCGATGTTTTAAATGACCCACAGCTGCTAAACAGAGAACTATTACCTTGTGACCATCCGCAGACGAACCCATTCTTTGCCTCTGCTTGTCCAAAACAAAACTTCTTGCATCATTTCCGACTAGTGTCGATTGGTTCTTGCACAGCTCACCCACTTTGGAAGGAGTGGTCTGAATACCAATAACGTCACAACAAATTCCACCAGACAGTATTTCAATGTTAAATCTGTCCTCAGTCCCTTCTTCAGGAATCTGACTTCTGAATTATCTACATGTATAGATAATACTGGGGGGGGGGAAATACAGCAGATGATGTGGCTTTAAAAGAAAGAGGAGAAAAAAAAAAGACTCAACATTTCAGGCGAAAGACCTTTGGGTAGAACTTTTAAGAAACATGTAGTGGATAATGTGTAGGAAGGAACTGCAGATACTGGTTTACACTAGAGAGAGATGGACACAAAATGTTGGAGTAGCTCAGCTGGTCAGGCAGGATCTCTGGAGAGAATGGGTGACTTCAGACCTTCAGGTACACGAATAGGACAGGTTTAAAGGGATATGGAGCAAATACAGGCAGGTGGGATTATTGTAGATGGGACATGTGGGCAAGTTGAGCCGAAGGGTCTATTTCCAAGCTGTAATACTCTATGAAAGTGCTGGAGTAATTCAGCAGGTCAGACAGCAAGCATCTCCGGAGAACACGGTTAGGCGACGTTTTGGGTCAGGAACCTTCTCCAGTCTTAAGAAGGGCCCTGACCCGAAACATAGCCTGTTCATTCCTTCTCTAGATACTGTCACACCCGTTGATTTACTCCAGCACTTTTGTGTTTTACTAAAGATGGCATGATTATGTAGTCCCTTTCATCTCCAATGGGTAGAACTCTTCCTCAGATGCCACTGGACCTGCTGTCTCCAGTATTTTCATTTTAGATTTCAGATATATTAGAATTACCCTTTAACTTTCTTAGTGACACCAGTGTTGTGCTTGGCTGATCCTTGCACCCTATAGATTTTTAACATCAAATGAGGGCATAAATGGGTCAGAGCCAAACCAAAATCATGTTGCATGGTTTTAATATCTGCATAGACACTCTTGGATTAAAAAAACACATTGTTCGTTTTCACCTGGCCTCTTAAATGTTGCTTTAACTTTGCCCCGCACGGGCGCCATTTTTGTGAGGGGAATAGATGTTGGGGGAGACGAGGCCGTCACACACACACACACACAACCCCTTGTTTGCATGCTGTGACACTCAACGTTATATATGTATATTATATAAAAGATTCCACTTTCTGAGGCCGAACAAAATAAAAAACAAAAAAGCCGCGCTGTTTCCTGCTGGAGTCCTGAAGGAATAGGCCCGGCCGCCATTTCATGCGGGCGGGGGGGGGGGGGGGAAAATAAAACCCTTTCTTCTCCCTCAGATCGCTTGTCGTTTACACAACCACTCGGGTTCACCTCATATTTTGGGCCGAGCTACACGATAAACGGCGTGGAAACGCAATCGGAATGAGTAAATTTATCCACCCGATAAACACATCTCCATTTTCTTTTCCCGCGACGCCATGTTTAGTGCGGGGCAATGGCCGGGCGAGTGCCCCTCAGACTTTGATTCACCAATATATATATATATATATATATATATATAATAATAATATGATAATATGTATAGTTGCTTTCGCGCGTTTCCCTCGGCCGTTGAGAAGGATAGTTCGCACCCGGGCAAAGGAAAAATGCGTGGAAAGTCATGAGCGTCTGAGGTAATTGGCGGTTGCGTGATGATATAAAGAGGGCGACGCTGCGCTTCGGAGGTTTTGGCTGTGGGAAGGTTTGAGGAACGGCAGGTAAGGAGCTTGCCTGAGTGGGAGTGGGAGAAGAAGTGTGAGAAGAAGTGTGAATGTGTGTGAGGGAGTTATAGAGGCTCTGATTCTGCCCCTAACCAGGCATAATCCTGGTTTGGATGAACCCCTCTCTCCCCCTCTCCCTGTCCCCCCCCCTTGCAACCTCCATGCCCTATTCTACTGTCCCTGCTTAGCCCCTCTCCCAGTTGCCTGTGGAGCTATTCACCCTCTTTTCCCCTCCACTCTTTTGCTTTGCCTTTGGTGCAAGGGCTGTTAGTTGTGGATTACCTGCTACCCCCCTCGTCTTGTGTGGGGTACTCGTCTTGTGTGGGGTACTCGTCTTGTGTGGGGCCAAGCCTCGCAGATTTGAGGCATTTCGTGGAATATTTGCACTTTCTGTGTGATCAAATTTCATTTTGTAGGGGGGAAAAAAACACACGAATCCTCACGAGGTGTGTAAAATCATAAGAGGAAAGTTAGGGTAGATGCACTGAGTCTCTTGCCCAGAGTATGTGAATCGAGGACCAGAGGGTATAGGTTTAAGAAGAAAGGGGAGAAGATTGAATAGGAACCTGTGGAGTAACTTTTTTCACACAAAGGGTGGTGGGTGTATGGAAGAAGTGGCCAGAGGAGGTAGTTGAGGCTGGGACTCTCCCTACATTTAAGAAACAGGAGGTACATGGATAGGACAGGTTTGGATGGATATGAACCAGATGCTTGACTGGTGTAGTTGGGGCATGTTGGCTGGAGTGGGTCAGTTGGGCTGAAGGGCCTGTTTCCATGCTGTATCACTTTAAATGTTAATGTGGTCCAAACTGGAAATTCTAAATGTGTAGGAAGGGAACTGCAGATGCTGGTTTACACTGAAGATAGACACAAAATGCTGGAGTAACTCAGTGGGACAAATTGAGGACCCGGGTGTCTACTAGGACATGCTGAGAGTGTGTTATGTTAAACGTTTGGGAATCCAGAGCTCCCCCCAAAAAGTAGCAAAATTGTATATAAACGAATTATGTTGAAACATTGGTCTGATGTTGCATCAAGTTCTAGTTGCTCCACTTTAGGAATGTTCTTGAGAGAGTACAGAAAATATTTACTTGAGTAATTTGAGGGTTTTGCCTCCAATTTTAAGGCCTGGACTATGTGTTGCCAACAAAGTAAAGATTTGGTGTGTACAAAAAATGATTTTAAAAAGTGTGAATAGAAGGAAGCTGTTTCCATAGGAAGAAGGTTGAAGGATTAGTGGTGCTCAAATTTAATGTCAAAATGCATCAGTAAAGACATAGAAACATAGAAAATAGGTGCAGGAGTAGGCCATCGGCCCTTCGAGCCGCACCCCATTCAATAATGATCATGGCTGATCATCCAACTCAGTATCCTGTACCTACCTTCTCTCCAACCCCCTGATCCCTTTAGCCACAAGGGCCACATCTAACTCCCTCTTAATATATAGCCAATGAACTGGCCTCAACTACCTTCTGTGGCAGAGAGTTCCAGAGATTCACCACTCTCTGTGAAAAATGTTTTCTCATCTTGGTCCTAAAGGATTTCCCCTTAATCCTTAAACTGTGACCCTTGTTCTGGACTTCCCCAACATCGGGAACAATCTTCCTGCATCTAGCCTGTCCAACCCCTTAAGAATTTTGTAAGTTTCTATAAGATTCCCCCTCAATCTTCTAAATTCTAGCGAGTACAAGCCGAGTCTATCCAGTCTTTCTTCATATGAAAGTCCTGACCTCCCACGAATCAATCTGGTGAACCTTCTCTGTACTCCCTCTATATGGCAAGAATGTCTTTCCTCAGATTTGGAGACATTTTATTTGCATTAAATAAAAAAAAAGCTTATAGTGGCAACTTGCTGACTGTAATGAGTAAAAGCAGTTGTCCAGGCCTTTCAGAAAAGAGACAAGACAATGCAGATGCTGGAATGCTGAGCTTAGAACAAACTGCTGGAGGAACTTGGTGGGTCTAGCAGCATCTGTGGAGGTAAATGGACAGATGGTGTTTTGAGTTGAGGCCCTTCTTCAGGACTGGCATGTTGCCTGTCCTATTTCACTTGGATTCAGAAGGAACTGTAGAGGCTGCAATCTTGGAGCTATTGCACTTTAGGAAGGCTATGGATGTTTATAAGAGTACAGGAAAATATGTATGAATGTAATTTGAGATGTGGAGAGTTCGTGAGCTTTCTTTTTCCCCTACCACAATTGGTCTGAAGAAGGGCACTGGCCTGAAATGTCAGCTATACATTCCCTCCACGTATGCTGCCTAATCCACTGAATTACTCCAGCATTTTGTTTATTTTTCCATTGCAGATTTTACCTGACTTGCTGGTTCCTCTTGCAGTCCATTGTTTCCAAAAAAAAATTGGATGAGCAGACAATATTTTTTGTTACAAGAAAATGAGATTGACTGGGCTGGTGAACTCGCTAGGACCAAATCACATTTTTGTGCTGTTGAAACTTTACACTTTGGACTGGTTGTGCTATTTCCACTTGCACAATAGACAATAACATCAAATAAATCTGAGTGGTGTGTGTCTGTCTTTTGTAAACTGTTGGTTTGGTGCGTAACAGACTTGCCTGAGCCAAGATTGTGGGTTTGCTCACTAAGCTGAGGCAAGTGTGTTATTTATGCTAATCTAAGGCACCGCTTAATTGTCATGGTACTTTGTTTTGAATAATATGTTAAAGTAAGATACTATTTGCCCAAGGAAGTGGTGCAGAATGCAAGATTTGCATTGTATAGTGCCTTTCATGGTGTCCCATTTGCCTTGTGGTCCACTCATGGAGTCACTGTTGCATGGTACATGACGAGAAAGTAACATCACTTGTTTGAGGATGTGTCGGAGAGTAGGTTCTTCTGAGTACTCGTATCTGCAGTACAACAAAATATTTTTTAATGGTAGACCCAAGAACAATTTTGAAGTTATCTGGGTTGTGTTTTAACTGGGCTCAGAGGACACCTCAGGCCTTGAATTAGCAACTTCATCCTGAGACTTCAGCCCAACGTTGTCTGACCCCATCAGTTTGGAAATATTACTGCACTATTGTAGGTCTCCATTTGACAAGTTGTACCAAGTACTGGTTTACGAAGATGGACACAAAATGCTGGAGTAACTCCGTGGGACAGGCAGAATCTCTGGAGAGAAGGAATGGGTGATGTTTTGGGTCGAGACCCTTCTTCAAACTCATTTTGTGTCTATCTTCTGTTTAAGCCAGCATCTGCAGTTTCTCCCTACACACTGGGTTACAAATGCCTGACTTGTGGACACCAATTCAAATGAAAGAATAATTGGGAGACTGCAGGATAGATTTTCTGGCTGCTGTGTGCCATAAGCATCTTCTGCCATTTGGGTATGGAGCATTTTTGTTTGCCTTTACACCCAAACCTTTTTGTCGTCCGCTCCCACCTACCCCCCCCTTCCCCCCACCCTCCCCAATGCTGCAATAGTTGGGGACTGGGTGGAGCTGAGCAGAGTCGCTCACTCAGCTAGTCCATGATTGCTTGGAGGTTACACTTACCGTGTCTGCTTGCTCTCCCATCGCAGCAGTTTCTGTGATCCACTCCTGTACTCCTTGTTCGTTGACTTGCGAACAGCTCATTTTATGAACCGTGTGCGGGAAGGGAACTCTATCATAACCTGGGGATTCCCTGTTCTTGTCTGCCATCCTGTGGGCAAAAGATCCCAAGATGCCATTTTGGAAAGGCATATTGGAGTTAGCCTTGCCTTTATTTAACATTCACATATCATCATGGGTTACCTAATCCTTCATGCATTAGTGTTTGTGGGAATTTGCTGCAGCCAAACAGTTTATATCCCTGTGACTGGGACAGCACAGTGGCACGGTTAGTAAGCGTGCTGCCTTGCAGTGCTAGAGTCCTGGGTTTAATCGTGACTTGTAGGTTCACTCTGTGACCTCTAATTTCATCCCACACCCCAAAGACGTGGGTTGGTAGGTTAATTGGCCACTGTAAATTTTCCCAAGTGTGTAGGTGAGTATTAGAATCTTGGAAAGTGAGAGCATGGGAAGAATAAAATATTGAATGTAGAATTAGTATAAATGGGCTGAATGACCTGTAATGCTGTATCTGTCTGACTGCATGCTTCAGTTAGTGTGATGTGCTTTAGGACACAATATGAAATTAAAACTTGTATGATGCATTTTGAATTAATACCTCAGCTAAAAGGGAGTTCTTGTCTAACTCGTTGTACTAATATTTTTCACATACAGTGCCCTTGTATTTGTGATTTGTAATTTAAAAAAATCTTCGCTGGTGATGCTCTGCCAGGCCTGTATTGCAGCCATCTTTAGCTTATGCTTGTTTTGAGGGCTAGTCCTCTTCAGTTTTCTCTTCAGCATATAAAAAGGCTTGCTCAATTGGGTTCAGATCAGGTGATTGACTTGGCCACTCAAGAATTGACCATTTTATAGCTTTGGGAAAAAACCCTTGGTTGCTTTAGAAGTATGTTTGGGATCATTGTCTTGCTGTAGAGTGAACTGCCGGCCAATGAGTTTTGAGGCATTTGTTTGAACTTGAGCAGATAGGATGTGTCTATACACTTCCGAATTCATTATACTACTACCTTCAGCAGTTGTATCATCAATGAAGATAAGTGAGCCAGTACCTTCAGCAGCCATACATGCCAAGGCCATAACACCCCCACCACTGTGTTTCACAGATGAGTTGGTTTGCTTTGGATCTTGGCCAGTTTCTTCTCTCCTCAATACTTTGCTCTTGCCATCACTCTGATATGTTAATCTTCGTCTCATCTGTCCACAAGACCTTTTTCCAGAACTGTGATTGCTCTTTTAAGTACTTCTTGGCAAACTGTAACCCGGCCATCCTATTTTTGCGGCTAACCAGTGGTTTGCATCTTGCAGTGTAGCCTCTGTATTTCTGTTCATGAAGTCTTCTGCGGACAGTGGTCATTGACAAATCCACACCTGACTCCTGAAGAGTGTTTCTGATCTGTCGGACTGGTGTTTGAGGATTTTTCTTTATTGTAGAGGAGGTCTTCCTTGGCCTGCCAGTCCCTTTGCGATTAGTAAGCTCACCGCACCTTTCTTCTTAATGATGTTCATAACAGTTGATTTTGATAAGCCTAAGGTTTGACTGATGTCTAAGTTTTATTCTTGTTTCTCAGTCTCATAATGGCTTCTTTGACTTTCATTGGCACAACTTTGGTCCTCATGTTGATAAACTGGAGCTGAGAGCTCTCTTATACCTGCATTAAGGAGGCATTTAAACACACCTGAGCAATTACAAACACCTGTGAAGCCATGTGTCCCAAACATTATGGTGCCCTGAAATGGGGGACTATATATAAACACAGCTGTAATTTCTACATGAAACCAAAATGTATAAAAATACCCTTTAATAAAATCTGACAATGTGCACTTTAAGCACATGTGATTTTTTTTCGATTACAAATTTCAAATTGTGGAGCACAGAGGCAAATAAATAAATGACGAGTCTTTGTCCCAAACATTATGGAGAGCACTGCAGTAGCTGATGTTTTGCTAAGAATTTTTAGACCCATTCAATCACAATGGGCAGGGTGAAGTACAGTCTGGTGCAAATGTACACCCCTGAAGAGGGCCTCCTTTGTCTGTGCTGGTACAGATAGTGTACATGGTTCTTTCTTTGTAGAAGCTATCTCTTGGTTAACATACATTTGGGACCAGTGAAGTTTGACAGGCAGAACTTGTGCCTGGACGCTGGTGAAAGTATGAGCAATTGGGCTGCTGCTGAGCCTACGGTTCTCTCTCGAAGGTGTCTAAAGAAGGGTCTTGGACCGAAACGTCACCTATTCCTTTTCTCAAGAGATACCGCCTGACCCGCTGAGTTACTCCAGCAATTTGTGTTTATCTTCGGTGTCTGATGCACGTTGGTGTCTCTTGTACTCTGATGTGTGACGGCGCAGAGCACCAGAGACCCGGGTTTGATCCTGACTAGGAGTGTTGTCTGTACAGAGTTTGTACATTCTCCCTGTAACCATGTGGGTTTTCTCCGAGTGCTCCCACTCTACAAAGACGTACAGGTTTGCAGGTTAATTGACTCTGGTAAAATGACGATCTGTCCCTAGTTCTAGTGTACGGGGATCACTGGTCGGCATAGTCTCAGTGGGCTGAAGGGCCTATTTCCACACTATCTTTAAAGAGTGAGGCCATAGACCATGCATAGCTGCGATGTATCTAAGGATTCTAGCCCACAGTGCGCTGTGCCTCCTCGATGGGTCCCTGCTGGAAACTGCTCGTCAAGTCGCGTAGGTGGACGGCGAGTTGGCCAAACAGGCTAGCCCAGAACCCAGCCTCTGGGCTGACGGAGTAGCCGACTGGAGCAAAGAAACATTCAGTTGGAAGCAACCATGCCAAGATGGCCAGCTGGGCGTGCTGGGTTACCAACGACCCCACAGAGGAGCTGACAGCAGGCCTTCTGTGAGCTGAATGCTGCATTGATTGAACCTTGTTAAAACCCAAAGCAAGGGCCTGTACAGTTGGCCTGGCAGCGGCCTTCTATGATTAGAGTGGTGGTTTAGAAGCGGCTTGAGAAGTCTCCTTCGCTGCTTAAGGCAAGTGGTTTTCACCACTAGATCCCAGGCATTTGCATCCGAAAGAGACCTTTTTAACATTTGCGGTCAGACGCATAAATACATGAAATGGGTGAAGGTTGACCTGTAGGTTGACCTGTAAAGGTACTAATGCCGTCACTATTGCAGTGTCGATAGCCTCTTGTGGAGGGCTCTATGAATACCTATACTACTGGCATTGGATGAAGTAGAGTGAGAGTATACAAATGTGGAAGGTAAATGCAAGTATAACTCATGTAGAGTGGTCTGCTTCTCTGCTGTATGATTATATAAATCTAGAAGACGACCCTCTTTCTGTCCCGAAACATTACCTATTCCTTCTCTCCAGAGATGCTGTCTGACCTGTTGAGTTACTCCAGCTTTTTGTGTCTATCTTTGGTTTAAACCAGCATCTGCAGTTCCTTCCAACACAAATTGCTGTTCTTGGGTTAAGAAATATTTCAGCAGTGAGCAAGCCAAAAGTCATTGATCTTTTTGTTCCCTTTGTATATTTTAGACTGGCTTTGTTAATGAGATAGATAGTGGTTAACCTTAGTGGTTAGGTACTGGTTGAGCAATTCCACATACTGCATTTGAAACCGTCTGTGTTCTTTGGGGCGATGAGGCGGGGTGGATCTTTAAAGCTCTGTAGCCAGGCCGATTTTAAATTTTGGAGAGCAAAATATTCTTTGCCCACCAGCGGTGCCAGACAGGAATGGGCTAGGATGCTGAAAGGCCAGAGATACTGGAAGTTATCTCTGTATGGTTAAGCAGTTGCAGAATCGACCACAACTCCCTCTTCCTCGGCTTGAATGGATCCTGGGTCACCGTCTCCGAATTGCTGTCATCCATGCAATTCGGGGCAGCTTGCTACATTGGAGACATTGTACATGTTATGTTATTTTGGAAATAGTATGATATGGGCGAGGTAATATGATATGTTTGCTTCTTTAACAATCAAGCATTTAAATTGCCACTCGTAAAATCAGTTTTCTGACAGTTGGTCAGTGCACAAACGTGTATCTTTGCATTGTAGTTTAATGATGGAAGCTTGGCAATTGTTCATTTTGAGTTTCTGCCGATTTGAGTGAGAATATGTCATTGGATAATTGTGTCTGGGCACTTTATTGTTTTTCAGCACTGTTTGGAAAACGAATGAGAAAGTTGTGGAGTGCTTTAATAAGACATGGCATCCCTAATTCAAATAGGAGATTATAAAATAGTCTGGTCAGAAATGTGATAAGTGCCACACATTTACAGAAATAGGATTTTCTGTCATATCACACTTCCGTCATCCTTAACAGTCGCCTGCCTAGTCTAGTTCTTGTTGAACTGCTGACTCCTTTGGGAGAGCACCAGAGAGATTCTGACAGGGTGGCATGATAATTGTATTTGTGTGTGTGTATTTTAAAATTCTAATCTAAAGTTGACCAAACCTTTTCTTGGCTCTTTACACCACGTCTTGTTCCCACGTCTTCTGTTTGGCTTGTTTTTGAATTGGCTTCCAGTTATAAAAATGTCACACACATCACTGATTTCTGGTAATCTGAAATGCAAAAAAAGCCTAGTCAAACGCAGCAGGTCTGATGGCATTTATGGAATAACAGATGGCCTGTTTCAGATCTGAGACGCTTCATCAGATCTGGATGTCTCGTTCCTATCTTCACATCCCTTTATGTTCTTGCTCCTATTTTTCTCAAACTTGCAACGCCTTGCATCGGTACACTAATTCTGCTCCTTGATGAGACCCAGCATTATTTGCTGCGGAGGCCTTGGACTCTGGGAGTTTCCTGAACCAGAGAACAATTAAACTTGACACCTTCTTTATAAAAGAGTGTTGCATCAGTGATAGAGGAGTTGTTGATAAATTTTGAGGGATATGATGTATGTTTACTTGCAAATCAGGATTGATTGGGTGGACATGAGGGACTGCAGATGCTGCTTTACAAAAAGAGATGCAAAGTGCTTGAGAAACCTAGTGGGTCAAGTAGCATCTCTGGAGAACTTGGATAGGCGACATTAACCCTAACCGTTCAGACTGGGTGGAGTTGGCGTGGGCATGGACTTGCAATACTTTGTGAGGTGGAAATGTCTTGCAATAGTTCTTGAGGGTACTAACATTCAAGACAATACTGTAGAAATGCCTTGCATGAGCTTCAGTAAGGCACTCCACAAGTCCTCTATGACGGGCACAAAGAATTTGAGGCACGCTGCAAAATGGCTGCAAAATTGGCTTGATGAAGGGCGGCAGAGTGTAGTGGTCACTGGGTATCTTTCTGACTGGAGATCTGTAACGAGCGGCGTACCACGGGGAATGATGCTGGGACCACTTGGATGGGAATGTAGATGACCAATATTGGGCAGAATAAGGGCAGATTATATTTAATACAGGCAAGTGTGGGGCAATATACTTGGCAGTCACATTCTAATATGACGTAAGGTAAACAGCAGGGGCCTTGGGAGTGTTGATGTACAGAGAGTCCTTGGGGATGCAGGGTCAAGCTCCCAGAAAGTGATGACACAGGGATAGGGTGGTGAAGAAGGCTTTTGGTATGCTTGCCTTCACAGGCTGAGACATTGAGAGTAGGAGTTGCACTGTCATGCTGAAGCAGTATAAAACATTGGTTGGATCGCATTTGGAACGTCGTGGTTGCCACACCATGGGAAGCATGTGGTAGCACAAGCTCAGAAGCAGTCCCCCTAGTCCTCACCTTCCACCCCACTAGCCGTCACATACAACAAATAGTCCTTCGTCATTTTCGCCACCTCCAACGTGACCCCACCACTCGCCACATCTTCCCATCTCTCCCCCCCCCCCCCCCCCGTCTGCCTTCCGCAAAGACCGCTCCCTCCATAACTCCCTGGTCAATTCTTCCCTTCCCACCCGCACCACCCCCTCCCCGGGTACTTTCCCTTGAAACCGCAGGAGATGCTACACTTTTCGCGTTACCTCCCCCCTCGACTCCATTCAAGGACCCAAGCAGTCGTTCCAGGTGCGACAGAGGTTCACCTGCACCTCCTCCAACCTCATCTATTGCATCAGCTGCTCTAGATGTCAGCTGATCTACATCGGTGAGACCAAGCGTAGGCTTGGTGATCGTTTCGCCGAACACCTCCGCTCGGTCCGCATTAACCAACCTGATCTCCCTGTGGCTCAGCACTTCAACTCCCCCTCCCATTCCGAATCCGACCTCTCTGTCCTGGGCCTCCTCCATGGCCAGAGTGAGCACCACCGGAAATTGGAGGAGCAGCACCTCGTATTCCGCTTGGGCAGTCTGCACCCCAGCGGCATGAACATTGACTTCTCCAATTTCCGGTAGCCCTTGCTGTCTCCTCCCCTTCCCAGCTCTCCCTCAGCCCTCTGGCTCCTCCTCTTCCTTTCTTCTTGTTGGTTGTTGATGTTGGTTTCCTCCACATAAAGATCCTGTGCCTTGCTTCTTTGAGGTGAGGGGGTAGGAGAGTAATGAAAAACCAGTCGATTCTGCGTGAAGCAGGGGTGTTCACTCCAGTGCTCTGTCCAATAGTTAATAGTTGACTACTTCAATTTAAAAAAAAAACCTGGTCATGATCCTGCAAACAGAAATGTGATATTCCTGTGCACAAATTAGCTGCAGTATTTCCTGTCCTACAGCAGTGAATATAGACCAGGTCCTTATTCAGTTTTAAAGAGATTTAGGATGTCCTGAGGTAGAGATGCTGTGGAATTTTTTGTTTCTATCACTTTCTTGCTCATCTTGCTGCTTTTGTGCTATTTTCTAATTGGCAAGACAGAAAATAAAATAAGGAAAAAAAAGCAGTTACTGATCTCCCAGGCTTTTGGCTGCCCAGTGCGATCTATTCAAATTATTGCATCTGATCCTTTGCTGTAACCCAACCCCACTGACCTGAAAATATGGTGACGTCCTGCTTGCTGTGAATTGTGTGTGCTGGCTTCCCTCCACGTTTAGCTGCTTGCTAAAGATTCAACCGTGAAACCAGACAGAACTCTTGTGTACTTTGCTGAAAATATACTCCTCAGTGAAGATTGTGCCTGGTTTTGACTCTGGAGGGAGCAATGTATCATGGCAGTGTTTGTTTGGCTTGGGACATGTGGATCAAATAACGAGAGTGGAGTTGTGATCTGCCCAGTGATTTAATGCCCCTGGTGGGAGCATGGAATTACAGCTTGGCTGTTTACAAATGACCTTTCATCATTTCTAAATATGGACACAGCAATAAATGGATTAATTTGTTTGCTCTGATTTCCTTTCGATGTAAACTTTTTGCAAAGGCCAACAAATCAATAAATGGCAAATCAATTTTTTATTTTTTTTATTTTACAAAAATGCTGCTTGAAATTTAGTTCAGTTTCTGCTTATTTCACTCGGTTGATGGTGTCTTCTGGCATACCAAACAAAATGCCATGAAAGGTTGTGCTACTTATAGGCCAGGTGACTGCTTTTGGGCCTAATGTGGCACTAACCTTTTAATGCTTCAGCCCCCTCCCTAGTATGTCCACACATCAACATGAAGCTTCCTACGCCGACCATGGCAATAGAGTGGTCCATTCCTGATCTCTGACGTTGGGTGCACCAACAGAATCTCTTGCTGGGAGGTGGCAATGATGATTACTTCTGTTGTTTTTATCCTTTATTTAAAATTTAAAAAAAAATGTAAACACCCCTGCATTGTAGAAGTATTTTGTTGCCCACTTTTTTGTAAACTCAGCACAAATGCTCAAGTGAAGGGGAGGTTCAAACAGATACAATATGGATGTACAAGCAGAATTGAATCAACAATTGACATGTGAAATTGAGGTATGGGGCATGAACTGAAAATGGGACTAACAGGGTAGCTCTTAAACGACATGCATGATGACCACTGGTGCTGTATCATGCTCTTCTGTGCTTTTATAATTTTGTTCTTGTAGCTGTCATTTATGACAAGTAATTTGATAGCCATACACAAAGTTCTGGAGGAACTCAGCAGGTTAGGCAGCATCTGTGAAGGGAATGGGCATTTGACATTTTGAGACTGGATCCTTCATACTGATTCTCCTTTGGAAAGGTCCCAGCTGTCATTGGGCAATTGAGCCATCGTATCAACAACTGGCGAGCAGTCCTGTCTACCTTATTGTGTACCCTCGGACTATCTTTAATCAGACTTTACTGGACTTTATCTTACACTGTGTGTTATTTCCTTATATCCTGTATCTGTACACTGGACGGCTCAGTTGTCATTTTGCACAGTATTTATGCTGACTCGGTAGTACGGAACAAAAAGCTTTTCACTGTACCTCGGTAGGCATGACAATAAACTAAACAACCTGAAATACGCAACCACAGTCTTTTCACTCCCTTGATGCAGCAGCTCTCCCTCTGTTAAACTGCAGTGTTGGTCCGGAGCTGGTGTTCAATTCTCTGGATTGGGTCTTAAGCCAACAATTCAGAATCAACCAAGGCACAACGCACTGCCCCACAAATAACATGAATATTTGCACACCTTGAATGGTCACTAGCTGAATGCTGCTGGCAACCTGTTGGTAACCCGCTACAGGTAGACAAAAGTGCTGGAGAAACTCGGCTGGTGCAGCAGCATCTATGGAGCGAAGGAAATAGGCAACGTTTCGGGCTGAAACCCTTCTTCAGACTTTCGGCCCGAAACGTTGCCTATTTCCTTCGCTCCATAGATGCTGATGCACCCGCTGAGTTTCTCCAGCACTTTTATCTACCTTTGATTTTCCAGCACCTGCAGTTCCTTCTTAAACACGGTAACCCACTACAATTGGCCAAGTGTTATAGAAAATAGCAAAACAGAAAGAGGATTCAGCGCATTTTGTCTATGCGGGTTCCTTGAATAACGCGCTATCTTTCCCCATCGTAAAATAAGACAGTTTCCTTGAAAAAGTTAGAGCCATCTATTTTGGGGTAAATTGTAATAACTTGCTCTGTAAAAGTGTTATTTCTTGCTGTTGAGGCCTGTCCTGTTAACTGTATACCACTAGAAGTAGTTTTTCCTTATTTCCTCCTAAGTTGTGTTGTCAAATGCTTTTGACCATCTTTATTCGTTTTGGGGAATGGGGCCACTAACCCTTTTTCCCTCCATAATCATAAAAGGGCAAGGGACCAAATTGCTATTGCAGCCTCAAATGCCACCCTTAAGTGTGTTGGCCACAATTAAACAAACAAGATGCTCTAGCTAAGACCTCGTCAACGTTGTCGCAATGTGTACTGCTAACCCTACTAAACGTATGAACTGTTTCTGCTATCCTACAGGAAACTACACCTAAGATGATGACTGACATGCTTGATAACCACCAAGAGAGCTGGGACTCTCTAGTCTGCATGGCGGACAAGTACCGTAAGCAAACGGGCAACGATGTCGTCCTCCTCACTGCTTACCGGCCCAAGCTGCAGTCTAACCTCGCCTACGCTGTCCACGGGACGGGGACCCTCTCGGACGCCACCAAGCACTACCTGGACGATATTGCCGTTTTCCACAAGACCTCCGCCTACACCAGCAGCACCGTGCTGGAGCGGGGCGGTGGGAAAGCGGCAAAGGAGGACACGTGCAGCGCTGAGGACTCCTTCTCCAAGAGCTACCCGTCAATTTACGGCAAGGAGGGCCTGCCCGCTGACAGTCAGAGCCCAATGGAACTGAGAGCAGAGGCAGAAGGTGACTCCGGGGTGACAGAGAGCGATGAGAGAACAGCTTCGGAAACTGAGAGAGAAGTGGACAGATGTAACTTAAATGATTCTTCAGGTAAAGTACTCCACAGCCACAGTCAACTGTTGTGTTTGTAGTGCAACATGAAAAGATATTTATACTTGTATAAATGTTAACTTTTTGCTGATTTAAAAAAAAAAAATTCAATGAGAACAACTCGCAAATTTCTGTTGGAAACATATTAATTGGTTTTTGGTCAAATTTTTTACAATAAGACTAGATAGGATTTTTCCTCGATGTTTTTCATTTTGATTTTCGGTAGTGTCGACAACTATGAAACACATTTTAATCCCCAGGAAGAGCATTAATTTAGTTCTGGATTGCAGGAAACTACATGAAGTTGACGTAGCAGCAGGTTGAGCTGCTGCCTCACGGCGTCAGAAAATCTGGCTCGATCCTGACCTCTGCTGCCGACTGTGTGGAGTTTGCATCTTTTCCCTGTAATCCCATGGATTTCCTCCAGGAGTTCCAGTTTCCTCCCACGTGCGGTTTGTAGGTTAATTGGCTTATCTACAAAATTGCCCGTAATGTGTAAGGAGTGAATGAGAAAGTGGATAAACTAGTGCAAATGGGTGATAGATGGCCGGCGTGGACACGGTGGGCCAAAGGGCCTGTCTCCATGTTGTATCTCTAAACTACACTTGAGGTAACAATATAGAATTCATTGTGGCCAATAGATAAGTCAATGACAAGGGATTTTGGGAGGAAAGGGGTTTGAGATGCGGTCGTAGTTTATGCAAGGATGGTCTTCTCAATTGGATACTGTGACTGATAAATATTTGGATCCGGACACCAGTCGAGCTTAGTCACCCTGAGAGCTGGCAGAGCCTTGATTTGATGGGTTACGAGAAAATGTTCAACCGAGCCCTGTTTCTGTTGCATTGCACTGCAGAATTGGGCTGTATTTTTGTCCTCACTGGTAGTGCCATAAGGTTCTAGCCTTTAGGGAGACGATTGGAGATGATGCCAAAAATGGTTGAGAGGGGAGGGTCTGTGGGCTGTGAAGCATCTCACCCGTGAGTTTGCAAGGCATTGGGTTTGGACAGAACAGTGGAAGTGAAAATCCAGGCATTGTTTTACAAATGATTTTAAGACTGATGTGGGCCTTGCTCAGTGGATTACTTTAGAATGGCCTTGCTAGTGATTCTCAATTTATGAATCCACAAATGTACCTAACAGAAGCTGATGGTGATATCTATGTGATTAGTTGCCTTGCTAGAACTATTACAGAATCTCAAAATGCCACAACACTGAAAAGAGGCCATCAAGCTGGGGGCAGAATAGTCCAAAGATAGACACAAAATGCTGGAGTAACTCATCGGGACGGGCAGCATCTCTGGATAGAAGGAATGGGTGACGTTTCGGGTGGAGACTAGACTATTCTTCTGGGAGTAGTCCAGTCACTCTCACTCCCTCCTATTTCTCAATGCTTTTCTGATTTCATTTTGGCGACCTTCATTTTCTTTCTATACAGAGCTGGGTGTTGTGTGTCTGTCTGTGTTAAACTGACCGACCAGTTGTGAATTGAGATTTGATCCAGAATTCCTATTCATAAAGCAAATCCCCCAAAGAAGCGGAATGATATCATAATGCTCGTACATGCATACAGTACAGTTTCCAGTGTCGTTGGCAGTAACTGATCCACAGGCTCTATTTTTCCTGAGGTGCTAGCATCCTGTCTGTACTGAATTGGATTTCCTTGCTGAGAGATGTGATGTAAGCTGCATAACACTGGGTCATCTTTCAATAGAGATCAGGAATAAGCTACAACAGCTTGCATGCCCTTTTAACATGAGCCAGATTTAAATAAAGGCACTTTAAGCTGTCTGATTAAACAATCCCTGACCAACCATGTGCCTGCTGCTCTCCCACCGCCCCCAACCTTCCCAACTTGCTAAAAGGTCGTGTCCCAGAATATCCTTTCTAATTAATAATATTCCTTGTTCACTTCCCAGTAAGACTGCCGTCTTTCCCCACTAATCGTCTTGTACTAGGTACAAATCCATTAGACCATGAAATGCAGGAACAGGAGCTGGCTGTGAACCCCCTTGAGCCTGTTCTGCATTCAATAAGATCATGATCTGACATTCTCTCAGTCCACTTTCCTGCCCTTTTCCCCCCAATAATCCTTGATTCCCTGATTGAATATTTCCTTCTAAATGATTACAAGTTCATTCTTATTACCCACGTGTACCTGAAGACCACCCACAGCTCTGCGGCAAGGAGCTCTAAGGACCTGCAACCTTTTAAGAGAGATTCTTCCTTGTCTTTGTCTTTAGTGGGTTCCAACTTCTTCTGAGACCCTGTCCTCTAGTTCAGAACTCTCCTGTGAGAGGAAATACCCTCGCAACATTCACCCTGTCTAGCTGCCTCCAAGGGGCGCACGTTCTTCTAAACTTAGTAGTCTCTCGGTAGTTTAACCTTTCTTTAAAGGTTACTGCCCTGACACCGTGTCACTAAGTTCTCTATCTCCTTCCTGTACTCGGTCTCATCCTTATTCATGATTCTGCCCACCATAGTGGTGTTGTCTGCAAACCTGCATTAAAATTGTCAATCGTTCATGTTCACATTTATTTTGCCATAGCCCTCTTCCGTTGGCCCTACCGCTCATTTGTTGATGTCCATACTCTTTGAAGGCTATACTCTAGCCGTTGACACCACATTGTGTTAATTTGTTTCTCTTTTCCCCTCCTTCTCCAGCTATTTTCACGATGGACGAAGAATCGACCAGTCAGGATTGTGAGCCCTTCTTTGAATCTGATTTGGATGGTGAGAGCACAGATGGTAAGTCTCCAGGGCAAACTGCAAGCCATGTAGAATGGAGTAAAGGCCAAATGGGTAGGAGAGTGCTGTGTTTACTCTGGGTAATGTTGCTAGCAGTGGCTCACTGGTCCCCTCCCCTGCACTTCAAAAATTGGTTTGAGAGCAGGATGGCACGGTGGCGCGGCTGGTAGACCTGCTGCCTTCCATCGCCAGAGACCTGGCCTTGATTCCGACTAAGGGTGCTGTGTGTATGTTCTCCTTGCGGCTGCTTGTATTTTCTCCGGTTGCTCCTGTTTGCTTCCACTTCCCAAAGGCTGTCCGATTTGTAGGCTAATTGGCTTCTGCAAATTGTCCCCAATGTGTAGGATAGAACCAGTGTTCGAGTGATCATTGATTGGAGTGGACTCTATAGACTTTAGAGATGCATTGCAGAAATGGGGCCCTTCAGCCCACCAAATCTGTGCCTATAGCAGGTTTCACCTCGTAAACTAACACTTTCCTGTGCACACTAGGGACAACTTACCATTTTATAAAAGCCAATTGACCTACAAACCTGCACGTCTTTGGAGTGTTCGATGAAACCGGAGGATCCAGAGATATGTCCGAGACACTACATTTGGAAAACATTAGGCTTGTCTTGGTGGAAAAAACAGATCAATTTCTTAAGACATGGTTACCTTTTACTGAATTTCTGCAATAACAGAATGGTGAAACACAAATTTAAATCCGACGCTAGGGGTGGGGAAGGTATATCTCCATCTTTTCTTATTTCCTCTCTTTTCTTCTGCACTGCTTTGACAGCTTAGGGGTGTGTTTCCTGCTCTTTTGTATTTTATTTCTTTTTTCTTCATTCTTTTCTTTCTTTGTTTTCCTTTTTTAATTTTTTTTTAAATTTAGGTAAGGTTAAAAATGAAGCTGTACAATAATTGTTATGCCGATCGCCTTATGCTTGTACAATTGCTTCTAATAAAAATAAATTAAAAAAAAAAAAAACTTTTAAAAAACCACAGTCGCGGGGAGAATGTACAAACTTCATACAGACAGCACCCATACCCAGGTCTCTAGTGCAGTACTGTGCCGCCCTGAGCGTACATAATTAGTACTCGGTGGGCCGAAGGGCCTTATCTTCACACTGTCCTGACTCACCTGGACAGACAGGGCACGTATGTGAGGATGCTCTTCATTGACTATAGCTCTGCATTCAATACGTACATCCTCACCAAGCTCACCACCAAACTCCACCAGCTAGGCCTCAGCTCGCCGATATGCGATTGGATCCTGAACTTTCTGACGGAGCGACCGCAGGCAGTGAGACTGGGCCCGCACCTGTCCTCCACTATCACCCTGAGCACCGGCACACCACAGGGCTGTGTACTAAGCCCCATGCTCTCCTCCCTCTTCACTCACGACTGTGTCCCTGCATTCGACACCAACACCATCGTGAAGTTTGCAGACGACACAACAGTGATTGGGCTGATCACCAACGGTGATGAAACAAAATACAGAGCGGAGGTGCAGAACCTGGCGGACTGGTGCGCTCATAACAACTTGTCACTAAACACCTCTAAGATCAAGGAGCTGATTATTGACTTCAGGAGGTCCCATAATGGAGAATACGCCCCAATCTCCATTTACGGGGAAAGTGTGGAGAGAGTGTCCAGCTTTAAGTTTCTGGGCACTCACATTTCAGAGGACCTCACATGGTCCACCAACACCGCTGCGCTGGTCAAGAAGGCACAGCAACGACTGTTCTTCCTGAGGACATTAAAAAAGACTGGTCTGCCCCAACAGCTGCTGACAACGTTCTACCGCTGCACCACAGAGAGCATATTAACGTATGGCATCTCTGTGCGCTATCTCAGCTGCACGGAGGCGGAGAGGGGAGCTCTTCAGCGCGTCGTCCACAGAGGGCAGAGGATCATTGGGACAGAGCTACCAGCCTTGGAGGGCATCTACCACACACGGTGCCTCAGGAAGGCCGTCAGCATCCATAAGGACTCATCACACCCTTGTAACGGACTGTTTGAACTACTTCCCTCCGGCAGACGTTACAAGGCCTTCTACGCCCGAACCTCCAGACTCAGAAACAGCTTTATTCCAAGAGCTATAGCGGCTCTGAACCGGCCCTGCTGAGTGCCCCCCCTGGACAGTCTCCCTCGGATGGTCACGTCACTCAGCTTGCTTATTTATTTATTTTACTTTTCTTGTACATCGGTGGAGCTGCTTACTAAATCTCGTTGCACTGACGTGCAATGACAATAAAAGATATTATTATTATTATTATTATCTCTAAACACTTCTAATGGAACATCATAAAGGACATTTTCCACCCCGGACACTCCCTGTTTGAACTGTTGCCGTCAGGCAGACGGTACAGATCAATGAGGACAAGGACAAACAGACTCAAAAACAGTTTTTATCCCACAGCAATAACTACACTTAATGTAGCCACCAAATGAGCGCAGGTGTGCTATGTACCAAAGGGATTGTGAAATCGACAGAAGAATGTATGGTTGTGTGTCTATGCTTGTTTTTTTTCATGTTATTTATTTTAGTTGTTTATTTTAGACATTTCTCTTTTACGTATCGTTAGCTTTTAGATAATGTGTGAATGGTGCACTGACTGGTTGGCATTTTTAATTTCGTTGTACATGTTTACATGTTATAATGACAATAAAGTATTCATTCATTCATTCATAATCCCTCTGGTAAAAGTGCATAGTATGAATGCGGGTAGAGTTGAGATGCGTTTGACAAGAGACCACACTCGTACGTGGGACATTGGTTACTGTGTACCTGAATGTGGTGTTGTGCGGCTCTGAGTACTGCAGTATCTTGTGGCTAATGGATGCCTTTCCTTTCTCCCTTCCCCCCCCCCCCCCCCCCCCGCCCATGCCTTGCAGATGGCAGTTTGAGTGAAGAACTTCCAGTCCGTCCACAATCTCTATCTCAAACAATGTGTCATCAGTATGCCAAGTCCTTGCCTGTGTCAGTGCCCATTTGGGGATTCAAGGACCTGAAGCCAAAGAAGTTTCACGATGGGGATAATGAGGAACGGGTAAGATGTATTCTCTCTCCAGCAAGCTTGAAGTGTACTAGTACACTGAAGGTTTATTTATTAAATGTCATCAATAAAACTGACCATCAAATGGACATTAAGCCGTTTGGCCTTTTTGGAAAGGGTGTGGAATGCACTGCAAGATATTTTGGTGCAATGTCCAAAAAGCTGGATTGGGGGGGCGGGGTGATGAGTTTGGAGCAGGACTAGTTGGATTACTTGAGCATGAAGCCAGTAAAGATTTGTAGGGCCAAATTACCTCTTTCTAGCGTACAACCACTGTGATTCTGAGGTCTGCCTGCCCAATCCCAATCCAACTGATATAGTTGACTTATCAATTGACCCCAATGGAATCCAGGGACCATGTCGTTCTTCAAACTTCAGGGCAATCAGCAATGGGAAACAATGGTGCCTACACTTCAAGTGTAAAGAACATCCCATGCATTTCAACCAATGAAGTTAGTGAGTGAAAAGATTGAAATGTACCTGGAGTTCAACACTTAACCTTCCCAATTAGTTGCTGCTGGTTTATTTTTGGCACAATTTGCAAAGGAAAGCACAAATCACACCAGCAAATGGAATTCAGGAAAATTAAATGTCTTTGTAGACTTTTCGGAATACCGAACTCGCTTATTGTCACTGACTTTGGGTGCAGTGAATTCTATGAGGACCCTGGCTGATTTTCTTGCCACTGGCTTGTGACTGACTACCTTTTTCTTCCTGCCTTCAGTTGCCTTCGCCGGACTTGGACAAGATTGCTGCCAGCATGAAAGCCTTGACCATGAGCGTGACGGACGGCACCGAGATGTTTGGCGACCTACCTCGACCTCGACTCAACACTGGCGACTTTCAGAAGCCCTATCGGAAGTATTAAAAGCACTTTTCGATCCCTCCCTCCCTCCCCTGTCACCCCCAAAACGGCCTCAACACCACCCAACACTACAGAGATGCTTCCCGTGAAGCAAGATCTTACTGGCCAGAAGCCTGTGGCAATCCATAGCACTACATGTAGCATTTAAGGTTGTGAATGACAAGACTGGTTCAGGTTGATTCTGTAACTTTTTTTTTTGTGCTGAAGGAAAAGTATAAACTTTATAGTATATTTCTGATAAAAGCATTGTTCCAAGAATCTGCCTTTGTCCTAACTTGTAGGTCTTTCTCCTTTTTCAATATGCGCCCGCAGCTTTTAAACAACCTAACTGGCTCCCTTCACTGTGCTCGAGCAAGAATGTTGACAGCTGGTTGAGGTTGGAGATCCAACTTGGAATCTATTTGAAACCTTGGTCGTTCATTCTATCGAAGACCAGAATTTTTAACTTTTTATTTCCTTTTGAAGGGAGGGTATAATCTCCTTGCATGGAATATCAAGCACCCACTGTACAGTCCCTTTTTCCCCTCAAATCGCCCCTCCCTAACCTTGTCGGTGAAGCTTTGTGCTGTGCTGACACGTGTGTAGTCAGCAGTCTGCATTAGATTAGGAACAGGATCCTTCAAACATTTTATTAGTGCGTGCTGCCCCTGCTGCCAACTGAGAATGTAACCCAGTCACATTGTTCGAAACCACATTTCAAGGATCTGATCATTTCTGGAAGAAATTATGGAATTTGCCTGCTTGATAATGCTTTTTTTTTGTTTTTTTTTTAAGTGTTTATTTTTAAACTACGTACTTCCCTCAGTAATACTTCCCCCAGTAAATCTTAAAATCCAAGCGACTCCTGAAATAGGATTCATTTTGTTATGGCAGTGAGACTGACTTGTTTTTTTGGTTAATTCGAGATAAATAATTGTGTTCCCGGTGTCCCGATTTGGCATTGATCCTTCCGTTACATGTCTTGCGGTTCTTTGCCTCTTTATTCAGCATCCTATGATGGCGCCTCCTTCAGGTGACCTGATAAAACGTACTGCAGTGTGTATGCAGGTGGTTTGTCAAATGGATGCCATCAGCTGGCTTTGCCTTGGAGGCTGCCATGTTGGTTCTGTGCCACCCTGTGGTGCATATATATGGTCACCCAGCTTCTTTTGAGACGTGTCTCACAGCGGATATCTTGGGTACGATGGAACTGCACTGCTCCATTCTCTGCAGCCCAGTCCCATGAACACAAAGTGATTCCAATCCTCTGAATCGAGGAGCCCGCAGCATTAGATCGGCGGTGCACGCTTTTGTGCCCGTGTTTAAATTAAAATGGAGGACATTTTATGGCCTTTAACCGTTGACTTTATCGTGCGTGGCGATGCTTGCCATGCACGATTCTTGTCAAAGTAACTGTCTTGCTGGTCAATGCCAGCACAGTTTGGCTGGGAATTGTCAACTGCAGCATGAGGGGCCTGTTGCATCTTGCTTAAGATGCTGCCTTTGCACAGGTTGCCATAGGAACTGAATGCTGCTTGTTCCTGTCTTAAAATTATAAAGAAAGCTCTCGTCTCCTTTCAAACAACTCCAGACCCCTCCAACAGTCGCTGCAGCCTATCTTTTTGTTTTCTTTAAAAAAAACTGTTTTTCTGCTCCCAGCTGAAGAAAGGCTTTGCAATGCAAATGTTGAATTGATTTCCCTTTCTGTTTGCCTGGCTTGTTGGCTGACCTTGCACAGTGTGCTGTGGCCACCTGTTTATAAACCTAAATGGCTTGTGTGATGCCTTTTTTTATTTGTGGTTTGGGAGCTGCTGCGTGGGTTTTTTCTTTTCCTTGTTTCATTTCAGGCTGGCTACAGTGGTGTTATTGTGCTGGCTTGTATCGGTGAAAGTTGTAGAAGATCGGGTTAGCCTCGCCCCCTCCCATTCTGTCATTGCCTCTGCCTTCTACAGAACCAGCCTTGTTGCCATCCAGTCGGTCTCGAGACAGGGGCTAGAAATGTCTGGGCTGCCAGCGTGGAAGCGTTTTGGGGATGGAGGAATAGCAACCGTGTTTCCGTTTTGTTAAATGGTCATATCGGAATGCATTGGGTGTTGTCAAAGGTGGACACAATGCTGGAGTAACTCAGTTGGTGAGGCAGCGGCTATGTAGAGAAGGAATGGGTGACGTTTCGGGTCGAGACCCTTCTTCAACGTCGACCTGAAACGTCACCCCTTCTCTCCATAGATGCTGCCTCGCCCACTGAGTTACTCCAGCAATTTGCATCTACCTTTGGATTTTATCCAGCATCTGCAGTTCTTTCTCGCACATTGGGTGTTGTCAACATCTCTATCACTTCCCACCAGTGAAGGTGGATTCTTTACTCTTTTTACTTGGTTTGCAGCCAAAGAATGAAAAAGCACCAACAAATTTCAAACGTAAAGATCACTGGTATGAGTCCCAAAAAAGTTGGTCTGATTCTCCTTTGTATTTAATCACTGGATCCGACAATTGACTATCTGATAAAACATTCCCCGTAAGACTGGCCTGCTCTTGAGATGGATGCACAAATCCTGAATGGAGTTCCTGTTGCGTATGAGCACACCGCACCGTTGACTTGCTGCAGCTGTCCCTGGACATCAGTTTGGATTCCAGCTCCCACATGGGAGAGCATCCAAGGAAATTTAATTCCAGCAATCTTTTTTTTTTTTTTGCCGAGCTCTTCGACTGTGGCTGCTTTCTCTCCAGCCTCTTGCCTGGGTGATCGAGAGGTGGGGGCTGTGAGATGAGCGTGGCAGTTCGTGTTACAATTTTCCTTGCAGTTCACGTTCAGTGTTTCCATATGGGCCACACTTGGCCAATCCTCCTTTGTAGAGAGGAATGTGCAAACCGTGACTGATGGATCTCCGAATATGACTGATTAGGCCCTGATTGGGAAGAGTGTGTTTGAAAGATTTAGCCCCCTTCCACAAAACGCTGCCATTCCACGCAAGGGCAGAATTGGAAAAGACTTTTGGCCTAGTACAGCTGGCACATCCTTCGTACGACCCTGCAGTCACCCAAACGGGTTCCATTGATGTGACAATGTGATGCCTTTGTCCTGTGGGTTGGGCCGATGTGACTGTGTAGTGATTGCTGGCTCTTGGCATTCATGCAGTTGGGATTTGCCTTCACAAATGGTGTCTGGCTGCTTCCACGCTGTTTCACACAAGGCTTGCCTCCCTCTCCTCGCCGACTGAGCATATTTGCCCAGTGCAGCCTTCCAGTTTCATTCTGCAGCTAGAATTCCTCTGCGATTCCTGCCTCGTAAACCCACATCTGCTGTCGGCTCCAGCCAGCCGTGAAGTGGGGCCGTGGGTAGTTGTACTACAGACTCCAGTGGAAACATGAGTGGAGTCGGGTCTGGCTGCACAGTGGTGATGTTGGAGGGAGGGAAGGAATATGAAACTAGAACAGCTAGACTTGCTCCGCAGTTGTGACTTTTGAAGCCCAGTTTCTGTTTAAAAGCTGTGTGAAATCTCTCGCTAAATTCTGTTCTGGCCAAAATTTCGCTTAATCCTTAAAACAACGCTTTATAAAAAATAAATTTAGTTGGCTGTTATTAAGCACCTAGAAGGAGAAACACTTTTCCATCCATATTTTTTCTCTCATTGAAGGGGGTGGGGAAAAGATTTGGGCCGACATCTAAAGGCTCCATTACAGTATAAGGGGCTCATTGTGTACAGTCCCTGTCTGTTATAAAATGGCAATCTGTCTATTTTAAAATGTAGGCCTCTGGCAATTGAGCTCCTGGTGAAAAATAAAGTTCAACTGTGATCTCTCTCTGCCACTTTTTTTTGTTAATTCCTGCAGTGTTAACTTGAGCTGACCAGTCGACCATGTGAGCGCAGTAGTGAAGGATTCCCCTTGTAGAGTTGGGTGGGCAGAAAGTAAGTTGGAGAACTGCAGAATGTCTTTCCCCTATTTTAATCTGTGCCGATCCACCACTCCAATAGAGCTGTGTGTTGTCTCGGACGCAGCGTTGAGGCAGTGGTTAATGAGTTTCCCTCGTTGGAGAGATCTCTGCCACTTCCTGCAGTGTTGTGTTAAAGACTCTGAATTCTGCTTAGTTTTTGAACTCTGATCAAATCCTCAACATCTGGTCCTTGGTTAGTTTTTATACTGGCTGGAATTGGGGCCCTTCTTTCAGTTACTATCACATGTGGGTGACCCCCCTCTATTTTTTGTTTCACTTTCAGCTAGCCAATCTTTTTTTTTTTAATGCTTAAATTTTCTGGTTTTAAAGGAATTGGGGCAAATAGGGATGGGAACACGTTTGGTCCATCTATAGTTTCAGACTGTCTCTCCCCCGAGTTATTTTGAAGGAACTTCAGTCAGGAATAAGAAATACTCCACCCTCTTTAGGATTGCTACTGTTTCCAAAGTTTTCTTCATATCAATTGGGCTCTTTTTTTCTGGATGTGCCACCCTATACATCTGCCCCCCCCCCCCCCCCCCCCCCCCACACATCTTGTAGCTGGAGTGTCATTCAGAAGGACTTGAAAAGGAAAACTGGACATTTTAAATCACCTTGATACTGAATAATGCAGAAGTGTCTGCTGCTGAGCAAGGGCGCTGCCATGCATGTGTTCACAGCAGAACTCTGCAACTTCAGAGGTCTCCTAAGTAAACCTGTTGTTTTTTTGCTTTTGGAGATGTTTAACTAACTAACGAGACAATTGCTGCTGGAAATGTGAACAGAAAATGGTGAGAAACTGACAAAAGAATATGGCTAATTTTTTTTAAAGAATAAAGTCAAGTGATTATTACGGGTGTGACTTGTAATTCTTTCAACACCACCTTCGCGATAATTTGTTACTTGATGCTATTGTCTCTGCCCAGCCACAGAACATTGCCTTGATGCTATTGTCTCTGCCCAGCCTCAGAACATATAAGGGTACCGTGTAAGAAGGAACTGCAGATGCTGGTTTACACATAGAAACATAGAAGGCAGATGCAGGAGTAGGCCATTCGGCCCTTCGAGCCAGCACCACCATTCAATATGATCATGACTGATCATCCAAAATCAGTAGCCCGTTCCTGCTTTCTCTCCAGATTCCTTGATTCCGTTAGCCCTAAGAGCTACATCTAACTCTCTTGAATACATCTCCACCTCATTAACCTACTGACTGTCTTTGGGATGGGTGAGGAAGCTGGAATTCTGGCGGAATCCCATGTAGTCACAGAAGGTCCACGACCTGAGGAGCTCCTTCAGCACCAGACTGGTTCCACCAAGATGCAGCACAGAACGCCACAGGAGATCCCTTTCCCTGGGGCTATCAAACTGTACAACTTCTAAAACACATACAACAAGTGATCCTCCGTCAGTTTGGCCACCTCCAACGTGACCCCACCACTCGCCACATCTTCCCATCTCCCCCCATGTCTGCCTTCCGCAAAGACCGCTCCCTCCGTAACTCCATCTTTGTGTACCTGTAAAACTTCTCCCCTTCTGTTGTGAGGTAGACTGACTCCCCCCCACCCTCCCCAATCTTTGCACATCCCCAATCCTTTCCACTGGTCACTTTAATTTCATGTATCTTGTGGTTTATGACTGTTGGCAGATCAATTTTCCTCCTGGGATGAATTGCGTTCTATCGTGTTGTGCAAACTCCACACGAGAATCAATTGACCACGGGTCATGAACTGTGACGCAGCTATGTTTCTGGCCCCTGCATGCTAAGGCTTATTGATGTAGTAACCAATAACTCAATTGGATCTTTGCGATACTGCTGAAACGGGAATGGTAGGTAACAAAATGAGTTTATTATCCAAGGCTCGAGCACAGTGAGATGCAGGTACAGAGAAAAGCTAGCTTTCAGCAGCCACAACACAGGCACAGAGCTCCAGACAGCACATGAAACAAAATGTACATCGAACTCACATTTTTCAAGACGGTGAAAAGAGAGAGGCTGCAAAGAGCAAGATGTAAATGCGAAACACAGTGGTCTGAAGAGGGGTCTCGACCCACAACGTCATCTGTTCCTTGTCTCCAGAGATGCTGCCTGTCCCGCTTCAGCTTGTTTGTGTCTACGGTTTTAACCACCATCTGTAGTTCCTTCCTGCACATTGCAAACAAGTCCCTGGTTGTGCCATACATGGTCCATGTAGATGGCCGGCTGCTCCCTCTGCATCTGTTTGTCTCCCATGACAGCTGCTTCTGTGATCCTCTTTCCCCCCCAGGCTGTTTTTGCTCCTCTCTTCACTTTATAGCCCACTCGGTTTGTGAACTATTCATCGGAGCGGAACACTGTTTTGACATGGTGACTGCCTCTATCTTTTGAGGTGTCACCAAGGGCTCCCCGTATTTAAAATCCCCAGAGGTTGCTTGATGTTCCTTCCACTGGGAGCAACGAGCATGGACTGTGCAACATCAAACTAGAAGCTTCCAACCTCTGCTGAGATCACTCTCTGTCTCCAAGGCCAGGCTGGTGCTTTTTTTTTAAATAGTGTGCTCATAATTATGCTTTTGAATCGGCCTCTGGGATTACTGAGTGGAATAATTGTTGATGAGAACAGCCAGGCATCTGCAACCACAAATCTTTTAATGTCCTTACTGTACGCTTAAGACGAGCCTTGTTTTTAACCGAGGGCCAATCTTGCTGAATCATCAGTCTTGTTTCACACAGCAGGGTAGCCTGGAGATTAAATGGTGCCAAGTGCCGTCTCCCCAAGCATCTCAGATGATTGTTTGACTAGTTTATAAATAACAGGCGGATTAAGCGATTTCTCATGGTTCCGCATCTAATTTGTCCAGTGATTTTAAGGTTGTTAGCTTCCAACGTGTGTAATCGGAACACAAATGAGGGATTGTATCCTCTTCATTCTTCTCGCTCCCTGTGCGGCCTCAGTTAGACTGGTGTGTGAGGTTAAAAAGCTGGAGTAACTCAGCGGGACAGGCAACATCTCAGGAGAGACGGAATGGGTGATGTTTGGTGGGGAAGGATCTCGACCCGAAACGTCACCCATTTGTTCTCTCTAGAGATGCTGCCTGTCCCGCTGAGTTACTCCAGCTTTTGGTGTCTACGGCTTAAACCAGCATCTGTAGTTCCTTCCTACACATGATGTGTGATGTTAATTGACCACCTGATTAGTTTACATTGCAGGGCATTTTGATCCTTTAAAAAAAAAAAAAATCCTCCAACCTCTTTAACAGCTAAAAGTGTGTTGAGTTCTGAACTACTTTGTAATATAAAGTGCTCAGAGTGATACTACAGTAGGTTAGAAAAACAACTACTTTGCATCAGATGCCCCCTCCTTTAGTTTAGTTTAGAGATACAGAGCGGAAACAGGCCATTCGGCCCACCAAGTCAACACCAACCAGCGATCCCCGCACATTAATGCTAACGTATCCCCGCACATTAACTGCTAAAGTGTGAATGAGGCACCACTCGCCATTTCCAACTGACAGCTTCGATTTTTGTGGGACTTGAAACTTCTCCTTCGAAGAGTGACTCGTTTAGACAAAAGGTGCAGGAGTAGGCCATTCGGCCCTTCGAGCCAGCACCGCCATTCAATGTGATCATGGCTGATCATCCCCAATCAGTACCCCGTTCTTGCCTTCTCCCCATATCCCCTGACTCCACTATTTTTAAGAGCCCTATCTAGCTCTCTCTTGAAAGCATCCAGAGAACCTGCCTCCACCGCCCTCTGAGGCAGAGAATTCCACAGACTCACCACTCTCTGTGAGAAAAAGTGTTTCCTTGTCTCCGTTCTAAAATGGCTTACTCCTTATTCTTAAACTGTGGCCCCTGGTTCTGGACTCCCCCAACATCGGGAACATGTTTCCTGCCTCTAGTGTTACTTGGCTCTGCAAAATTAAGCCTCTTGACTCCTGCACAAGCTTTAGTTTAAAGGTACAGCGTGGAAACAGGCTCATTGACCAGTCATCCCCGTATGCTATCCTACACACACTAGACAATTTACAATTTTTACCATTGCCAACTAACCTACAAACCTGTACATCTTTGAAGGAGGAAAACGGAGCACCCGGAGAAAACCCACGGGGTCAGACGGAGAGCGTACAAACTCCGTACAGACAGCACTCGGAGGCAGGATCGAACCCGGGTCTCCGGTGCTGTAAGGCATCAACTCTACCGCTGTGCCACCCTGCCCTTCTTGCTGTGGGATTTCCTCTCACACCCCAAAGGTTAATAGATTAAATGACCACTGTAAATTGGCCCTAGAATATAGGCAGACGGGTGCCAGATGGTTGGGACTAATTCAGTTTAGTTTATCATCATGTGTACTGAGGTACAGCGAAAAACGTTTGTTGCTTGTTATCCAGTCAGTACATGACCACAATCTAGCCACAATAGGTACATGATAAGGGAATAGCATTTAGTGCAAGGTAAAGCCAGCAAAGTCCGATCAAGGATAGTCTGAAGGTCACCAAAGAGGTAGATAGATAGTAGTTCAGCACTGCTCTCTGGTTGTGGTAGGATGATTCAGTTGCCTGATAAAAGCTGGGAAGAAACTGTCCCTGAATCTGGAGGTGTGCGTTTTCACACTTCTATACCTTTTTCCAGAGGGGAGAAGAGGGAGTGGCCGGGGTGTGACTCGCCCTTGATTATGCTGCTGGCCTTGCCGAGGCAGCGTGAGGTTTTAATGGAGGGAGTCTATGGGAGGGAGGTTGGTTTGTGTGATAGTCTGGGCTGTGTCCACAATTGGCTGCAATGGGCCAAAGTGTCTGTTTCTATGCCATGTGACCCGAGGACTATTTTAGCAACCCTTCTCTTGCCCCCCCCCCCCCCCAACCACTGCTGGATAACCTTGCCTATACAATTTGAAATTCCTTCCTTTGGATATGCTGTATTATTTTGTTTGCCGCTGAGTAATTGGACCAGGCTTTCAGATGTAGTCAATCAGGGAAGGATCCCAACTTTTCCTGTACCTGTTCACCGATCAGCCATTTATTCACATCGCCACAGTGGCAGCCATGAGTGCAACAAGATTTTATAAACTCCCATTAAGATCCCTCCCTGGTCTTGCCAATTGTAATCTTAATCTCAACCGTCTGATCACCTTTCAGGCATCTGGTGCTCCAGTGTTTAAAGTTGGGGAATCCCTGATCCCACAATGTTGGGAATTCCCTCCCTAAACCCTTAGGTCTCTACGTCACTTTCCACATCTGTGACCACCTCTGTTTTAACATCATGTTATGTGGAGTGCTATCAAATGTTGTTTCACAGAATCCCTCAGATAAATTCATGTGATAGGAGCAGAATTAGGCCATTCGGCCCGTCAAGCCTACTCTGCCATTCAATCATGGCTGATCTATCTCTCCCTCCTAACCCCATTCTCCTGCCTTCTCTCCACAACACCTGACACCCGCACTAATCAAGAATCTATCTATCTCTGCCTTAAAAAATATCCATTGACTTGGCCTCCACAGCCTTCTGTAGCAGTGAATTCCACAGATCCACCACCCTCTGACTAAGACGTGTCACATTAAGATACTAAGTGTATTGTGGCATCTGGTTAACATCTAATAACAAGACCTATGGGCAGGTACATACATAGGAAAGATTTAGAGGAAAAATGGCCACACATTGGCAAATGGGACTAGGTTGGGTGGAGCCTCTTGGTTGGCATGGACAAGTTGGGCCGAAGGGCCTGTTTCCCTGCTGTATGACCCTATAGTTGCTTTATAGTATGTTCAATAATGGGAGATTATGTTGCTTGATCCGTTTTACAGTCAGCATTGGTGCAGTTTCCTAAATCCCTCTCTTTGTTCTGATTATTGTTTCTCAATGTTTAACCGGTTAAGAAAAACCAATAGGGCACAAATGGGGCCGATCACCACTTCTTCATTAGGAATCGAGAACCATCTCAACTCCCATGGACCTGACTGGCCGTTCTAAGTTGGTGAGCCACCCTGCCAAAGGATTGGAGTTTAGACGGATGAGAGGGGATCTTAATGAAACATATAAGATTATTAAGGGTTTGGACCCGCTAGAGGCAGGAAACACGTTCCCGATGTTGGGGGAATCCAGAACCAGGGGCCACAGTTTAAGAATAAGGAGTAAGCCATTTAGACCGGAGACGAGGAAACACTTTTTCTCACAGAGAGTGGTGAGTCTGTGGAATTCTCTGCCTCAGAGGGCGGTGGAGGCGGGTTCTCTGGATGCTTTCAAGAGAGAGCTAGATAGGGCTCTTAAAAATAGCGGAGTCAGGGGATATGGGGAGAAGGCAGGAACGGGGTACTGATTGGGGATGATCAGCCATGATCACATTGAATGGCGGTGCTGGCTCGAAGGGCCAAATGGCCTACTCCTGCACCTATTGTCTATTGTCTATTATGTTCCAGTCTTCGGAGAAGGAGTCAAACCCTTGACCTTCTGTCTCTGTGGTAATACTGCTACCCGCGGAGAAAGCTGAAGGTTCGACATCCCAGCCAAGTATAGGCTGTGCAAAGCACAGACAAATTAATTTGCAGGGGTCGGCCACAGATGGTTGTTCTCCAAATGACGCAGAGATCACAGTGGGCAGAGTTGGGAGTTGCGTCACTTGGGCCGGCCGGCCGTTCAATGGGTGGGCGGCGGCGGATTCTTTCTGCCCAATTCAACCACCGTTGCCATTCTAACAGCGACAGGTCTGGCACCTAAGACGAGTCCAACCTGTGACAAAATGACAGCCTGGTATGACGAGCTGATCTTTCTTCCTGCGCTGTGGGAGCCACCTGGTCACACTTGGTTACACTCTGGAGTTTGGAAGGATGAGGGGGCATCTCATTGAAACATATAAGTTTGTTAAGGGCTTGGACACGCTAGAGGCAGGAAACATGTTCCCGATGTTGGGGGAGTCCAGAACCAGGGGCCACAGTTTAAGAATAAGGAGTAAGCCATTTAGAACGGAGACGAGGAAACACTTTTTCTCACAGAGAGTGGTGAGTCTGTGGAATTCTCTGCCTCAGAGAGCGGTGGAGGCAGGTTCTCTGGATGCTTTCAAGAGAGAGCTGGATAGGGCTCTTAAAAATAGCGCAGGGGATATGAGGAGAAGGCAGGAACGGGGTACTGATTGGGGATGATCAGCCATGATCACATTGAATGGCGGTGCTGGCTCGAAGTGCCAAATGGCCTACTCCTGCACCTATTGTCTATTGTCTATTGATGCTATTCCCAAGGCTAGGATCTGGAATTGGTGCGCTGTTGGCTTTGTCTCTTGTGTCTGCACCAGATCTCTTCGAAGCTTTCCAAATAGCTCCTCTGTTTTCCGATCATTCCTTGTATATTTGTCTCCAGGTTCCCTGGACACAAAAAGCTGGAGTAACTAAGCGGGACAGGCAGCATCTCTGGCGAGAAGGAATGGGTGACGTTTCGGGTCGAGACCCTTCTTCAGGCCCAGAGTTTGAAGAAGGGTTCCGACCCGAAACGTCACCCATTCCCTTTCTCCAGAGATGCTGCCTGGCCCGCTAGGTTTAGTTTAGTTTAGAGATGCAGCGCGGAAACAGGCCATTCGGCCCACCGAGTCCGCGCCGACCTGCGATCCCGCACAACTAAGGACAATTTACAATTTAACCAAGCCAAGTAACCTACGAACCTGTACGCCTTTGGAGTGTGGGATGAAACCGGAGCTCCCCGGGAAAACCCAGGTGGTCACGGGGAGAATGTACAAACTCCATACAGACGGCACCTGTAGTCAGGATCGAACCCGGGTGCCTGGCGCTGTGAGGCAGCAACTCTACCGCTGCGCCGCCGTGCCATCCGTTACCCCTGCATTTTGTGTCTATCTAGGGTTTAGAGGGATATGGGCCAAACATGAGCAGG
>CM075996.1:3990258-4050187 GCA_038087875.1 Malacoraja senta | reverse complement strand
TGAGAGAATGGAGCGACTGGGCTTGTACACTCTGGAGTTTAGGAGGATGAGAGGATATCTCATTGAAACATATAAGACTGTTAAGGGGTTGGACACGCTAGAGGCAGGAAACATGTTCCCGATGTTGGGGGGAGTCCGGAACCAGGGGCCACAGTTTAAGAATAAGGAGTAAGCCATTTAGAACGGAGACGAGGAAACACTTTTTCTCACAGAGAGTGGTGAGTCTGTGGAATTCTTTGCCTCAGAGGGCGGTGGAGGCAGGTTCTCTTGATGCTTTCAAGTGAGAGCTAGATATGGCTCTTAAAAATAGCGGAGTCAGGGGATATGGGGAGAAGGCAGGAACGGGGTACTGATTGGGATGATCAGCCACGATCAAATTGAATGGCGGTGCTGGCTCGAAGGGCCGAATGGCCTTCTCCTGCACCTATTGTCTATTGTCTAAGATAGACACAAAATGTTGTAGAAACTCAGCGGGAGAGGCAGCATCTCTGGATTATCAATTATAATTTATCAATCATCAATTATCATGTATCAATTATCAATTGAGCCATTCATCTGTCTCGCCCAAGCTTCTGCCGATATCACAAATGATAACAGCGCTGATGTAAGGATCATCAATTGTAGTTTCATCAATCTTGTTTGAAACAAAATGCTGGAGTAACTCAGCGGGTCAGGCAGCATCTCCGGAGAGAAGGGATGGGTGACGTTTCGGGTCGAGACCCTTCTTCAGATCGAGAGTCCGGGAGAGGAAGATTAGAGATGTGGAAGAATACTGTGTGAAAACGACAGATCAAAGCACACGATGGTCAAGGTTCGGCCAGAAACGCTGCCTATTTCCTTCGCTCCATAGATGCTGCCTCACCCGCTGAGTTTCTCCAGCATTTTTGTCTACCACTAAGGATGATCAGATGGTTTCCTTGAGCATCGTCTGCTTTGATCTATCGTTTTCACACCTTACCCGGACACACATCCCTATGTATCTCCCCCTCCCCTGACTCACAGTCTGAAGAAGGGTCTCGACTCCTCTTCCTTCTCTCCAGAGATGCTGCCTGTCCCGCTGAGCTACCCCAGAAATGTGCGCCTATCTTGGGCGTAAAGCAGCATCTGCAGTTCCTTCCGACGCATCACTTGGGGACATTTTGTCTGCCCTTGAGTGCAAACTTAACACTGAAGCCGACTTCTTCCCAGTGTCCTCGCCAATAGTTGATCATTTGTGTCATGGCTGTTTTGTTGGATCTTGCTGTGTCTACATTAGCTGCCGGATGCCTCACACTACGGCAGTGACTGCAGTTCCAACGTTGCTTGTTGACTGTGAAAGCTTCTTCAGTTTAGTTTAAAGATACAGCGCGGAAAGGGGCCCTTCGGCCCACCGAGTCCGCACCGACCCTGCACACACTAGGAACAATTTTACATTCATACCAAGCCAATTAACCTACAAACCTGTACGTCTTTGGAGTGTAGGAGGAAACCGGAGTTCTTCTTAGAAGAAGGAAATCTCTAAATTAAACTAAACCAAATTAAATGTGTAGATAGTTACTTGATGGGAGGAGTGAATATGATGAGTCCAAAGGCCTCTCTCTTTATGCGCTGTGTGAATATATGATCCTATTCTCACTCCCACCCATACTGAGGACATCTTGCAGCAACTAATTAATCTACCAACTCGTGTAGATGGGACGTGAAAGAATGGCAGGGGACTCGGAGGAAACCCATGCAGCTGCTGGGAGAACATGCGAACTCCACACATGCAGCACCAGAGGTCCAGCTTGAACCAAAGTTACTGGAGCTGCCAGGCAGCAGGTCTGCGGGCTGCATCACTGAGCCGCCGCGCCACAAACATCCAACAGTACTCCAGTAATCCCGGAGTCTGGAGCGACCTTGAAGGCCGACATCTCTTCGTTGTCTGTCATCGCTTCCTAACTTCTGGAATTCCATCCCTAATCCTCTCGGCTCTCTCTGAAAGCGCTGCCTCCTTTAATATCACGTTGCTCGGAGTCAGATTGGAGGTTGATCTCGCACCCGGGACATTTTATGCGTTTGCAGGCGCTGAGCTGAGTTTAATTTAGAGATACATATAAAATTATAAAAGGACTGGACAAGCTAGATGCAGGAAAAATGTTCCCAATGTTGGGCGAGTCCAGAACCAGGGGCCACACACAGTCTTAGAATAAAGGGGAGGTTATTTAAGACTGAGGTGAGAAAAAAACTTTTTCACCCAGAGAGTTGTGAATTTGTGGAATTCCCTGCCACAGAGGGCAGTGGAGGCCAAGTCACTGGATGGATTTAAGAGAGAGTTAGATAGAGCTCTAGGGCTAGTGGAGTCAAGGGATATGGGGAGAAGGCAGGCACGGGTTATTGATAGGGGACGATCAGCCATGATCACAATGAATGGCGGTGCTGGCTCGAAGGGCCGAATGGCCTCCTCCTGCACCTATTTTCTATGTTTCTATACAGCGGGGAAACAAGCCCTTCGGCCCAACGGGTCCGCTCCGACCAGTGATCCCCGCACACTAACACACTGGTGGGGACAATTTTACATTTACCGAAGCCAATTAGCCTACAAACCTGAGAAAACCCACGCAGGTCACGGGGAGACTGTGTAAACACCGTACAGACAAGCACCCGTGGTCAGGATCGAACCCGGGTCTCTGGCGCTGTGAGGCAGTAAGTAGCTCTACCCGCTGCACCACTGTGCAGCCCAGATGGGAGGAAGTAACGGGGAGTATTAGTGCGGGAATAAGATTGGTCTGGGCACTGACATAGACACTGACATTGGCCTACTCCGCTTTCACAGTGAAATATGGAAACTAACATCTATCCGTCTACTATCTCTCTCCCTGCAGGCTGCAAGCTGGACTGATTATCAAAGCAACGCCGGTGTTGGGACCAATTGTGAATTTTTTGGCTCCGTGTTTCAAAGTAGCAGAATCCCAGAGAGTCCCAGCTTGGACCTCCCTCAACCCGACCTCTAACCCAACGCCCAACGTGACAACAAGTTGGAGGCCCTCCGCTCAGAATGGATGGAATTGGGAAGAATGACTGACCCTCCACATTGTGCAAGATCACCAGAAAGAAGAATTGTTTAAGGAGGAACTGCAGATGCTGGAAAATCGAAGGTAGACAAAAATGCTGGAGAAACTCAGCGGGTGCAGCAGCATCTATGGAGCGAAGGAAATAGGCGACGTTTCGGGTCTCGACCTATCTCCTTCGCTCCATGGATGCTGCCTCGCCCGCTGAGTTTCTCCAGCATTTTTGTCCACCACCAGAAAGAAGAAAGTGAGTTGACTTCAGCGCTTTTATTTGGCCAGGTGGAAGTTAGATGTGAAAATGCCTTGTTTTCCCCTCGTCTCCATCAGAACAGGACTGGGCAATATCCAAGGTGGAATCAGCCATCCGAGATTTTACTAAACAATCTCCACGAACTAAATCCCGGGGAGCAGCAGTGAACTTGGACGCAAGGAAATATATTTCAACCCTTTCTTTGAACAATCTGTGACGAGGCGTAACAGGCGTGGGATGGCTGATGAACCGGTCAAGAGTTGATCCGTCGTTTTTGTGTTGGCATTCCGGCCATCCGTGAAGCTGCGGGGCGTGGCAATGGATGGACATGTTGAGGGTCTGGGGCACAAGAGAACAGGTGACAAAAGCCCCAGGAATATCCCCGACCAAAGTCTGAACTGAGGATCAACTGGGACCCTGGAGGCTCTGAGAGATTGATTCAGAATCCTCTGATAATGTAGGAATTTAATCTCTTGGAGACGTTAGGGCGGCACGGTGGCGCAGCGGTAGAGATCCTGACTACGTGGTGCTGTGTCTGTACCGAGTCTGTACGTTCACCCTGCGACCCGCGTGGGTTTCTCCGGGCGCTCCGGTTTCCTCCCACACTCCAAAGACGTACAGGTTTGCCGGTGAATTGGCTTCAGTAAAATGGTAAATTGTCCCACAGTGTGTGTGGGATAGAGATAATGTGCGGGGTCGGCGCGGACTCCGAAGGGCCTGTTTCTGAACCTTGATTATAAACCAGTGGGAAAGCCACTGCAGAGCAGACCCTTTGACCATCTGAGCTGCAGTCTCTAGTTGGCATGGAGGGACACATATGCCATGGAGTGGTATGCTCGGCCTTTGTCAACAAGTGCTTGCAGCTTGAGAGCTTTGTGCTCGCCCACTGGGAAATATTCGTCAGTGGCTAAATCAGTCACTGACGCGAGTGCATTGATGAGTCGGAACGCCTCGAGATTATGTTTAGTTTAGACATACAGCGCGGAAACAGCCCTTCCGCCCACCGAGTCTGCACCGACCAGCGATCCCCGCACACTCACACTATCCTACACACATTAGGGACAATTTACATTGATAACAAACCCAATTTACCGTACCTACAAACCTGTACGTCTTTGGAGTGCGGGAGGAAAGCGGAGATCTTGGTGAAAACCCACGCGGAGATATAGACGGGGAGAAGGTACAAACTCCGTACAGACCAGCACCCGTAGTCAGGATCGAACCCGGGTCTCTTGGCGCTGTGAGGCAGCAACTCTACCGCTGCGCCACCGTGCCGCCCACAATTGTAATATTATAATATTGAATTCTGCATTACAACCTTTGGCTTTTCCTTCGAACCTGCATGGTTCGATGGAAAAGCCATTTGGTAAGCCATTTAGGCCATAATGGTAAGCCATTTAGGTTCTCTGGATGGGGAGAAATGTTTCGGCAGCTCCCAGGCCTCTCACACTAGCTCCTCATCTCACATAGAGTGGGCCCACCAAGTATGTGCGAGCCCATTGCCGCAGATGGTTGCCAGGTTGGCACTTCACCGCCGTTGATCTTCCGTGTGGACATTCCTCTTCGCTCCAACGTATTTATTGTGTGCCTGCAAACCGTTAATAAAAGTAAATTGAATGTCAGCTGCCGGCTCGATGGTTCCTGGCTCACTTCCACCGCAAGAGCTTTCCAATGGAAACTTTGTACTGAGGGAGGCAGGGATCGAGTTCTGCAGTGTTCAGAAGGGAACTGAGCTGCGGTACCTTTCATTGAGTGAGGAAGATAACTGGCTTACACCGAATATGCTGGTTTACACCGAAGATAGACATAAGAATAAGGAGTAAGCCCGATGTTCCCGATGTTGGGGGAGTCCAGAACCAGGGGCTACAGTTTAAGAATAAGGAGTAAGCCATTTAGAACGGAGACGAGGAAACACTTGTTCTCACAGAGAGTGGTGAGTCTGTGGAATTCTCTGCCTCAGAGGGCGGTGGAGGCAGGTTCTCTGGATGCTTTCAAGAGAGATCTAGGTAGGGCTCTTAAAAATAGCGGAGTCAGGGGATATGAGGAGAAGGCAGGAACGGGGTACTGATTGGGGATGATCAGCCATGATCACATTGAATGGCGGTGCTGGCTCGAAGGGCCGAATGGCCTACTCTGCACCTATTGTCTATTGTCTATTGAAGCCGGGGCGTAACTCAGAGGGTCAGGCAGCATCTCTGGAGAAAAATGAATTGGTGACGTTTCTGGGGGCGAGACCTCTCTTCAGTCTGAGAGTCAGGGGAAAGGGAAACGAGAGATATATTCTGTTTAGTTTATTGTCACGTGTACCGAGGTACAGTGAGCAACTGTAGAGAGATATAGAGAGATTTGGAACACATGAATGAAAGATGTGGACACAAAGTGTCCAACGATGATGGAGGAAAGGTGGAGCCCACAATGGTCCAATGTTGGCTGTGGAATGGGGTTAGGAGGAAGAGATAGATCAGCCATGATTGAATGGTGGAGTAGAACTTGGTGGAGTAGACTTGAAGCAAGGGGAAGTACAACGGATCAGGGGGGTCCTTGTACATCAGTCTATGAAAGTAAGCATGCAGGTACAGCAGGCAGTGAAGAAAGCCAATGGCATGTTGGCCTTTATAACAAGAGGAATCGAATATAGCAGCAAAGAGGTCCTTCTGCAGTTGTACAGAGCCCTAGTGAGACCACACCTGGAGTATTGTGTGCAGTTTTGGTCCCCTAATTTGAGGAAGGACATTCTTGCTATTGAGGGAGTGCAGCGTAGTTTACAAGGTTAATTCCCGGATGGCGGGACTGTCATATGCTGAGAGAATGGAGCGGCTGGGGCTTGTACATTCTGGAGTTTAGAAGGATGAGAGGGGTTCTCATTGAAACATATAAGAGTGTTAAGGCTTGGACACGCTAGAGGCAGGAAACATGTTCCCGATGTTGGGGAGTCCAGAACCAGGGGCCACAGTTTAAGAATAGGGAGTAAGCCATTTAGAACAGAGACGAGGAAACACTTTTTCTCACAGAGAGTGGTGAGTCTGTGGAATTCTCTGCCTCAGAGGGCGGTGGAGGCCGGTTCTCTGGATGCTTTCAAGAGAGAGCTAGATAGGGCTCTTAAAAATAGCGGAGTCAGGGGATATGGGGAGAAGGCAGGAACGGGGTACTGATTGGGGATGATCAGCCGTGATCACATTGAATGGCGGTGCTGGCTCGAAGGGCCAAATGGGCAACTCCTGCACCTATTGTCTATTGTCTATTGTCTAGAATTGATAGGCCGAATGGCCTAATTCTACTCCTATCACTTATGATCTTATGAATCGCAGACGGGGAGCAGTTTCGGAACTCCCATCGGAGAGAGGAGAACTTCTTCAGAATAGGCGTATCTTGAGGAGACTCCACGCCGACCTGCGATCCCCGCACATTAACACTACCCCGGACAGACTAGGGGCGATTCTCTTTTACATTTACACCAAGCCGGAGGAGTGGGGCAGACAACATGGGCAAGAAGGAATGGCGCAGCGGTAGAGTTGCTGCCTCACAGCGCCGGAGACCCCGGGTTCAATCCTGAGGAAGGGTGCTGTCTGTACGGAGTTTATACATTCTCCCCGTGACCCTGCATGGTTAGTTCTCAGTCCCACCAACAATGGAAGAAAAGGTACCCAGAATGGACAGCAGGGGGCACTTTATGTGTAGGAAGGAACTGCAGATGTTGTTTTAGACTGAAGACAGACACAAAACATTTTATGTTTAAGAAGGAACTGCAGATCTGCAAAATCTAAGGTAGACAAAAGTGCTGGAGAAACTCAGCGGGTGAGGCAGCATCTTGCTGCTGCACCCGCTGAGTTTCTCCAGCACTTTTGTCTACAAAACATTTTATGATCAGGAGTAGGCATTCACACCACATTGGGATCTTCAGCTGATGGGGATTTTTCAATCTGTCCTGTTACATGATGTCGGCCCGAAACATTGACTGTTCTCTTCCTTCCACAGATGCAGCTTAAACCACCGAGTTTCTCCAGCAGTTTGTTTCTCTGCTTGAGTTCACAGCGGCTACGTACAGTATTTCATATCATCTGTATGAAGGAACTGCAGATGCTGGTTTACACCGCAGATGGACACAAGATGCTGGGGTAACTCAGCGGGACAGGCAGCGTCTCTATGGAAAGAAGGAATGGGTGATGTTTCGGGTCGAGACCCTTCTTCAGACTGCGGATGTTTGGGGTCGTAGACACTTTAGGGCGGCACGGTGGCGCAGCGGTAGAGTTGCTGCCTCACAGAGCTCGCAGTACCGGAGACCCGGGTTCGATCCTGACTACGGGTGCTGTCTTTATAGGAGCAAAGAGGTCCTTCTGCAGTTGTACAGAGCCCTAGTGAGACCACACCTGGAGTATTGTGTGCAGTTTTGGTCCCCTAATTTGAGGAAGGACATTCTTGCTATTGAGGGAGTGCAGCCTAGGTTTACAAGGTTAATTCCCGGGATGGCGGGACTGTCATATGCTGAGAGAATGGAGCAGCTGGGCTTGTACACTCTGGAGTTTAGAAGGATGAGAGGGGATCTCAATGAAACATAGAAGATTGTTAAGGGCTTGGACACGCTAGAGGCAGGAAACATGTTCCCGATGTTGGGGGAGTCCAGAACCAGGGGCCACAGTTTAAGAATAAGGAGTAAGCCATTTACAACGGAGACGAGGAAACACTTTTTCTCACAGAGAGTGGTGAGTCTGTGGAATTCTCTGCCTCAGAGGGCGGTGGAGGCAGGTTCTCTGGATACTTTCAAGAGAGAGCTAGATAGGGCTCTTAAAAATAGCGGAGTCAGGGGATATGGGGAGAAGGCAGGAACGGGGTACTGATTGGGGATGATCAGCCATGATCACATTGAAATGGCCTACTCCTGCACCTATTATCTATTGTCTATTGTCTATTGTTTACGGCGTACATATGTTCTCCCCGTGGGCTTTCTCCGAGATTTTCGGTGTCCAAAGACGTACAGGTTTGTAGATTAATTGGCTTGGTGTAAGTGTAAATTGTCCCGAGTGTGTGCAGGATAGTGTTAGTGTGCGGGGATCGCTGGTCGGCCCAGACTCGCTGGGCCGAATGGCCTGTTTCCGCGCTGCATCTCTAAATCTGAAACTACTTCAGAACTTTATATCTCATCTGTATGCAATACCAGCCTTCTGACACTGGGTGGCAGCGTAAGCCCAGGATCTCTCTCTTGGGTTTCAACCCTCAGTCCAGTAGATATCTGCTTGTCCAGGGAGCTTGTCTTCCCTGGCAGATGCGTTTGCCAGGGGCTCCGGTTATAGAAACCTAGAAAATAGGTGCAGGAGGAGGCCATTCGAGTCAGCACTGCCATTCAATATGATCATGGCTGCTCATCTAAAATCAGTACCCCATTCCTGCTTTTCCCCCCATATCCCTTGATTCCTTTAGCCCTAAGAGCTAAATCTAACTCCAGTGAATTGGCCTCCACTGCCTTCTGTGGCAGAGAATTCCACAGATTCACAACTCTCTGGGTGAAAACGTTTTTCCTCATCTCAGTCCTAAATGGCCTACCCCTTATTCTTAAACTGTGACCGCTGCTCAGGTATTCAACCTGATCTCTGCAGCAGTTGGTGGCCTTGCATTGACAACGTCAAAGTAAAGGATAGACACAAACTACTGGAGTAACTCAGAGGGTCAGGCAGCATCCATGAAGAATATGGATAGGTGATGTTTTGGGTCGGGACCCTTAGTTTTATTTAATTACTCAACTTCTCCCCATAGCTCAGACCCTCAAGACCTGGCAACATCCTCGTTTAAATCTTCTCTGCACCCTTTCCAGCTTGACAACATCTTTCCTATAACGTGGTGCCCTCATCAACCTGGTGCATTTGCCTCTGGTTCTCTTGCGATGCTCCCAAATCCAGCACATTCTGTTTTTTGTTGCCGTCCTCCAGGATGTGCAGAATACGTCTCTCGTTCAAAAATGTGATCCAAGATTGCCCAGTGCATTGGAGCAGGGCACAACGTATGTCTGAGTGAAACCCAGCAGGTCTGAGACCTCACCGTTTGAAACCACCGGGCGACACGGTGGCGCAGCGGTAGAGTTGCTGCCTTCCAGCGCCAGAGACCCGGGCTTGATCCTGACTACGGGTGCTGTCTGTACAGAGTTTCTCCCCGAGACCTGTGTTTGGGTTTTCTCCAGTTTCCTCCCACACTCCAAAGACGTACAGGTTTGAAAGGTTAATTGGCTTCAGTAAAATTGTAAATTGTCCCTTGCGTGTATAGAATAGTGTTAATAGACAATAGACAACAGGTGCAGGAGTAGGCCATTTGGCCCTTCGAGGCAGCACCGCCATTCAATGTGATCATGGCTGATCATCCCCAATCAGTACCCCGTTCCTGCCTTCTCCCCATATCCCGACTCCGCTAATTTTAAGAGCCCTATCTAGCTCTCTCTTGAAAGTATCCAGAGAACCTGCCTCCACCGCCCTCTGAGGCAGAGAATTCCACAGACTCACCACTCTCTGTGAGAAAAAGTGTTTCCTCGTCTCCGTTCTAAATGGCTTACTCCTTATTCTTAAATTCTAAATGGCTTACTCCTTATTCTTAATGTGCAGGGATAGCTGGTCAGCGTGGACTCGGTGGGCCGAAGGGCCTGTGGCTCTAAACTAAACTAAACCAAACAAAAACTAAAATCCAAATGCAATTCCCCCAATAAATTAGAACCATTGGTTTAATCAGTTAGAAAGTCATAGAAAAATTACATAATCAATACATCTCGAAACACGTTGTCATTGGCACTTGTTCAGATTGGTCAGTATAATGTTACCAAGAACATATTGAAACAACATATTCCATGGAAAGGGAGCTGGTTCATGTGGAACTGTTGAAATGTTTCGAGCAACAGTAAGTGGTGTTTATCATTGGCAGGGTAGATGCTTAGAAGATGTTTTCTCTGGGGATGGAATTCAGAACCAGGGTCAGGGTTTCAGAAATAAGGGACGACTCATTCAAGATGGAGATGAGGAGGACTATAAGGTGCTGGCCAGGCCGCATTTGGAATGTTGTGAGCAATTTGGGCACCATATCTGAGGGCGGATGAGCTTCGAGCGAGCCAACGGCCATCCACACTTCAGTAGAAGTTGCGATCACTGTCGTACACGGCATTGTAAGGAATGATGATAAAGCACACACACACACACACACACACCAACATCCTGTACCTTCAGCGGTGGAAGTCCGCAGGAACTGGAGGACAGTGATGTGTGGTGCGTCCGTCACCGTTCCCGTCGGAAACCAGCAATGAATAAATATCTGGGGAAGGATGTGCTGCCTCTGGAGATTTCTCAGAGGACGTTTACGAGAAGGATCCCAGGAATGTGCGTTTGTCGGCCCTGGGCCTGTACTCGCTGGCGTTTAGAAGAATGAGGGGGGACCTCATTGAGACGTACAGAATAGTGAAAGGCTTGGATTGAGTGGATAGTGGAGAGAATGTTTCCACTAGTGGGAGAGTCCAAGACTAGAGGTCAAAGCCTCAGAATTAAAGGACGTTCTTTTAGGAAGGGGATGAGGAGAAATTTCTTTAATCAGAGGGTGGTGAATCTGTGGAATTCTTTGCCACAGAAGTCTGTGGAGGCCAAGTCAGTGGATATTTTTAAGGCAGGGATAGATAGATTCTTGATTAGTAACGGGTGTCAGAGGTTGTGGAGAAGGCAGGAGAATGGGGTTAGGAGGGAGTGATAGACCAGCCATGATTGAATGGTGGAGTAAACGTGATGGGCCGAATGGCCTAATTCTACCCCTACTCCTTATGACCTTATGAATATCTTCTCTCAGACGGTAGTGCTTCTTATAATTCTCTACCTTGAGAGTTTTTACGGATGCGGCTTTAAACATTAAAAGGCCGAGATATCTTATTTGTGAGGAGTGAAAACAGACGCGAAAGTGGAGTGAGTTGAAGATCAGAAGACAGACACAAAAAGCTGGAGTAACTCAGTGGCTCAGGCAGTATCTCTGGAGGCATGACCATTATGGGCCCCACCTTTCACTGAGACTCATTGCTTCATAGACATCTTCCATTCATTTATCCGAAGTACCGTCTTTATCTCCCCTTCCCCTCTCCCCTGAGTCTCAGTCTGAAGAAGGGTCTCGACCCGAAACGTCACCTCTGCGGCATGGTGGTGCAGTGGGAAAATTGCCGCCTTACAGCGCCTACAGCGCCTGAGACCCGGGTTGGATCCCGACTACGGGCGCTGTCTGTGCGGAGTTTGTACGTTCTCCCCGTGAGCTGCGTGGGTTTTCTCCGGGTGCTCTGGTTTTCTCCCACACTCCGACGAGGTGCAGGTTTGTGGGTTAATTGGCTTCGGTAAAATTGTATCTTGTCCCGAGTGTGTGTAGGATAGTGTTGGTGGGCGGGGATCGCTGGTCGGCGCGGACTCGGTGGGCAGAAGGGCCTGTTTCCACGCTGTATCTCTGAACTAAACTAAACCCCGGAAAGGAATGGGTGTCGTCTCGGGCCGAGACCCTTCTTCAGACTGAGTGTCCGTGGAGAGGGGAAACAAGAGATATGGAAGGGTAAGGTGTGAAAACGAGAGATCAAAGGGGACAAAGATCAAGAGAAATGTACAATAGATCAGTCTGAAGAAGGGTCTCGACCCGAAACGTCACCTATTCCTTCGCTCCATAGATGCTGCCTCACCTGCTGAGTTTCTCCAACACTTTTGTCTACCTTCCTACAAGTAGATCATCGTCAGCTGAGGGATAAGGTGAGGGCGAGGTAAAATCTAATCAGGCAGACAGCCACACACACACACACGCCCACACACACGCACACACACACACGCACACACACACACACACACACACGACGATGGTGTAATGGGATCCGAGGGTCCTCTGAAGACTGGGAGAGAGACGGCATTCAGTGTAGTCGTCACTGGATGAGGGATGGCAGCGCAATAACAGGAAAAGGCACAACGGCAGCTGCAGGCCCAGTATCCGTGGCAACGTGGCTGGATGCAAGAGTGGGCCCGACTCTGACTTTAAACGCGGTGATTGTTTGCGACTTTGATTGCGTCGACATTCTCGTAGATGAGGTCCGTATGATTCTCGTAGATCGGCTCGTCGATGGATTTCTCTCGAGTCACGTCCAGAATGCACTGGTGTAGGAAGATATACTGATTCTAAAAAAAACAACACACACACAAGATGGGGGAAAATAGGCTGTGAAATGACCGAGGCTTCCACTGAAAGCCCTTTTCCGCACTGTATCTCTAAACTAAGCTAAACGAAGAGTAAAGGGCCTTTCCCACTTGGGCGTCATTTGCGCATAATTTAAGCCACATCATTTACGCATCGCGACGCGGCGCATGGCGTGCATTACGCGCGCATGACGCGTGGTGAGGCGCGGAGGCGTAGGCAGTGACGCGCGGTAGCGCGCAGCGCCCCAGGACTTGGGGATTCACAAAATCTTCGGAACGCCACCTGCGTGACGCGCAAATGACGTCCAAGCGGGACAGGCCCTTGAAAGTTTCCAAGTTGTAGTGGAAATCATTGCAAGTGACAACAAGTCGAAAGCCAAAAAAACGAAAGCAAATCCTCACCTCGGTCTGGACCATGCAGGTGCGATTCATCCTCATGTTATGGACAATCCCATAAACATCGACCACTGCCTCCTTTTCTATCCGTTGGAGCAGGTAGTCAAGGGCTATTAAAGTGCCAGTACGCCCAACCCCCGCGCTGAAAGCCAACAGAAACATCAACATTAAGCAGAATCGACAAACTTATTTTCTTCTCTTAGCTTCAAAGGCAACATGGCCTGTCATTAAAAAAATCTGCGACCTTTACAATAGTTTTTTATTCATCCCAACAATGATCCATCTAGTGCAGCAGCGCCCGACTCGAAGGGCCGAATGGCCTACTCCTGTACCTATTGTCTATTGCCTTTTGGCACGGTGGCGCAGCGGTAGAGTTGCTGCCTCATAGCGCCAGAGACCCGTGTCCCGGGTTCGATCCGGGTTTAATGATTTAATAGGAATCCGAGGGGTAACATTTTCACGCAGAGGGTGGTGGGTGTATGGAACGAGCTGCCGGTGGAGGCGGTTGAGGCAGGGACTATCCAAATGTTTCAGAAACGGTGAGACAGGTACATGGATAGGACAGGTTTGGAGGGATATGGACCAAACGCGGGCAGGTAGGTCTAGTGTAGATGGGACATGTGGGCAAGTCAGGCCGAAGGGCCTGTTTCCACGCTGTATCACTCTATGAAAATAGACAATAGACAATAGACAATAGGTGCAGGAGTAGGCCATTTGGCCCTTCGACCCAGCACCGCCATTCAATGTGATCATGGCTGATCATCCCCAATCAGTACCCCGTTCCTGCCTTCTCCCCATATCCCCTGACTCTGCTATTTTTAAGAGCCCTATCTAGCTCTCTCTTGAAAGCATCCAGAGAACCTGCCTCCACCGCCCTCTGAGGCAGAGAATTCCACAGACTCACCACTCTCTGTGAGAAAAAGTGTTTCCTCGTCTCCGTTCTAAATGGCTTACTCCTTATTCTTAAACTGTGGCCCCTGGTTCTGGACTCCCCCAACATCGGGAACATGTTTCCTGCCCCTAGCGTGTCCAAGCCCTTAACAATCTTTCTAGCGTGTCCAAACCCTTAACAATCTTTACCCTTAACAAACCCTTAACAACGACTCTATGCCCCGTTAAGACAGAGCCTTGTCCAAGAGTTAAAGTGTATAAGAACTTGAACAAACAAGAAATGTTGACCTCACCTACAGTGTACCACGGGGAGTCCAGCCCGATTTTTGTTCAGGTAATCCCGCAGCAACAGCTGGAACTGCAGCAGTTTATCTGTGGTCTTCGGAACACCGTGGTCTGGCCAGGAGGTGAAGTGGAACTGGGTGACGATACGTGGCTCTGGGCATCCAGTCTGACCACAAACAAAGAGCAGGCCATTATTCACAACTCATAGAGTCACAGAGTGATACAGCGTGGAAACAGGCCCAACTTGCCCACACCGGCCAACATGTCCCAGATACACTAGTCCCACCTGCCCGCGTTTGGTCCATATCCCTCCAAACCTGTCCTATCCATGCATCTGTCCAAATGTGTCTAAAAAACGTTGGGACAGTCCCTCCCTCAACTGCCTTCTCTGGCAGCTCGTTCCATACACCCACCACCCTTTGTGTGACAACGTTACCCCTTCAGATTCCTATTAAATCTTTTCCCCTTCACCTTGAACCTATGTCCTCTGGTCCTCGATTCACCTAATGTCAGTGAGCACTCTCTTGAACCCCAGATAGACGCAGAAAGCTGGAGCAACTCAGCGGGGCAGGCAGCACCTCTGGGGAGAAGGGGATGGGTGACGTTTCGGGTCGAGGCCCTTTGTTCCTTTCCGACACGCTCTCGTGGACAGGTATGCAGCAGAGAACATACTGTCTGGTTGCATCTTGGCCTGGCTATGCAACTTGAATGCCCAGAAGCAAAGAAGATTGCAAAAAGCGTACACAGCCCAGTGAGTACATTAATGGTGGACGGTTTAGATAAATTCAACAAAAGATCGACACAATCATATGTTCATAAGTCATTGGGGCAGAATTAAGCCATTGGGCCCATCAAGTCCACTCCACCATTCAATCACGTCTCTCCCTCTCAACCCCATTCTCCTGCCTTCTCCTCATAACCCCTGACACCCCGTACTAACCAAGAATCGTTCTACCTCAGCTTTAAAAATAGCCAAAGCCCCCCACAGCCGTCGGTGGCAGTGAATTCCACAGATTCGCCACCCTGTGGCTGAAGACATTCCTCCTCATCTCCTTTCTAAATGTACGTCCTTCTATTGTGAGTCTGCGCCCTCTGGCCCCTCACCAGTGGCAACACCCTCTCCGCGTCCACTCTCTCCTTTTTTTTTCTTCTTTTTTTTTCCGTAAATGTTTTTTTTATTAGATTTTTAAACAAATGTACAATTTACAAGGGAGAGTAGAAATCTCACACAATTTAAAAAACACTTAAACAAAATTATCAAATTAAAATATTAACATTTTTATCTATAATATATTCAACCTCCTGCGGTGACCAGCGTTCACAGAAGGCCTCCACAGTCCCCGTGGACACCGCGTGTTCCCTCTCTAGGGACACGCGGGCACGGACGTAACCCCGGAAAAGGGGCAGGCAGCCGACCGCTGTGCGGCCTTCGACCGCCCGCTGCCTGGACCCGCGAATGGGCGTCCGCTCTCTCCTGGGAGTTAAAGGTAAGTCAATGGAACAGGTTCCCCGAAGTGTGTCGGAAGGAACTGCAGATGCTGGTTTAGACCGAAGATGGACACAAAATGCTGGAGTAACTCAGCGGGACAGGCGGCATCTCTGGAGGTTCCCCGAAGTAATGATCCCTGTAAATCTGAGCAAGATTTATTACATTTTGGGAACCGTGGTTTGAGCAAATTGACACTAGTGTATAAGATTGCGGAGATCTTATCCCATTGCCCCTGATGTTGGGATTTTTCTTGCCGTTTATACCTGGGTGGTTTTCGATTCAATGATGAAGGAGTGAGTTACTGATCAGCTGATTCGCCAGTGATGTCCACGTGATTGCTCACCTTTTTGACGTTGAATTGCCTGATTGCCCACTCGGGTGAGGTTTCTTCTGAAATGATATTCACCACAATGTCCCCATACAGGCAGGAGGACAGGTCCATTGGCCAGTACCGTTCACATTTGATCTGGAACCAATTAAAACAAGGTCAATGAGGGTCCCAATCAAAGTAACGGGGTGACAAAGTCCCGACACCTCCCCCCTCCACTCCGTCCACGGACCCCGACAGTCCCGACAGCTGAGGCAGAGGTTCACCTGCACCTCCTCCAACCTCATCTACTGTATCCGCTGTTCCAGGTGTGGATTCTTACATGTCGGCGAGACCGTGCGCAGGCTCGGCGATCCGTTCGCTGAACACCTCCGCTCGGTCCGCCTTGGCCTCCGCGATCTCTTGGTTATTAAACATTTTAACTCCCCCCTCCCATCGCCACACTGACCTCTCTGTCCTGGGCCTCCTCCACTGTCAGAGTGAGGCCCAGTACAAGTTGGAGGAACAGCGCCTGATCAATCAATCAATCATCCTTTATTGTCATCTTGCAAGCAACAGTTGTACAGTGCAAAATGAAAAGACGTTTCCCAGGGAATACCGGAGCATCGCACATGAAATTTAAAACATTTCACGCATAATAACACGAAAAACAATCCAGTCCTTGATGGAACAGTATAAATAGTTAAAAAGTAGGTAAAACAACAACGTTAAAATACAGTAAAACCAATCATAAACATGTCCGGGGCAGCGGATTTGAGTGGCCAGTGCCAGTTATTGAAGTGGCCAGTGCCAGTTATTGAAGTGTCCGTGCCAGTTATTGAAGTGGCCAGTGCCAGTTATTGAAGTGGCCAGTGCCAGTTATTGACGTGTCCGTGCCAAGCCGCAGAATCAGGTGACTGTGAGTACAGAGTGGCTGTTTAGCAGCCTCGCAGCATATGGCAGGAAGCTGTTTAGCAGTCTTGTAGTCCGGGCTTTGATGCTGCGATATCTCTTGCCTGATGGCGGGAGATCCAGGTGTATGTGGAGGGGGTGCAGTTTGTCCTTAGCAATTCTCTGAGCATTTTTCAGACAGCGGCTCTGGAACAGTTCTTGTACGGAGGGTAGGGAGACGCCAGTGATCCTCTCTGCTCCCCTCACTACCCACTGCTTGATCCTCTCTGCTCCCCTCACTATTTCGCTTGGGCAGCTTACACCCCAGCGGTATGAACATTGAATTCTCCAACTTCAAGTAACCCTTGCTTTCCCTCTCACCGTTCCCTCCCCCACCCTAGTTCTCCGACGAATTTCACCGTCCTCCTGATTAATGTTAAGGGCCTGTCCCACTTGGGCGTCATTTGCGCGTCACGCAGATGGCGAGCGAAGAATTTGTACATCCCCAAAATCCTGGGGCGCCGTGCGCAACCGCGCGTCACTGCCTACATCGCCACGCACCATGTGACGCGTAAATGACGTCGCGTAAATTATGCACAAATGATGCCCAAGTGGGACAGGCCCTTTACTGATTGTCTGCCTCCTTGTCACCTTGCCCTCCGCCAACAATGAGCCATTCTGCATTTCCTTGATCACCGTCTGCTTTGATCTGTCCTTTTCACACCTTACCCTTCCACATATCTCTCTGACTCCCTCTCCCCTGACTCGCAGTCTGAAGAAGGGTCTCGACCCGAAACGCCACCCATTCCTTCTCTCCCGAGGTGCTGCCTGTCCCGCTGAGTTACTCCAGCATTTTGTCTCTCGCGGAATAACAGGTCGGGACAGTGGTCAAGGAGAAGGAGTTGGCTACACAACACTCATCGCAATGTGGAGTGGTACTCAATGCGAACAAGTGTCATTATTCTGCTCCTTGCGACAGAATTATTTCAGTATCAAGCACCTCACTGTGCCTCCTGATACCACCTCCAGTTTAAATTCCATATGGAATATTTTGGAGGACCAAGAAACCAAGAACCAAGAAGAACCAAGATAGTTGGAGACCAGAGTTCCAGACCCAAACACTGGGTCAGCACACAAATCTAACGTCCACACACATCCAACACTCCATCGTCACTATGGCTTTGGTCGAGAGTGTTTTATTGTCATGTGCCCCAGATAGAACAATGAAATTCTTACTTGCGGCAGCACAACAGAATATGTGTTCATAGTGCTCTGTGAACGATATAATGAATGAGAAACAGGCAGGAGAATGGGGTTGAGAGGGAGAGATAGATTAGCCATGATTGAATGGCGGAGTAGACTATATATATATGTGTGTGTGTGTGTGTGTGTGTGTGTGTGTGTGTGTGTGTGTGTGTGTGTGTGTGTGTGTGTGTGTGTGTGTGTGTGTGTGTGTGTGTGTGTGTGTGTGTGTGTGTGTGTGTGTGTGTGTGTGTGTGTGTATATATATATACATATATACACATATACACACATATATATATATACACACACATATATATACACACACACACATATATATATATACATATACACACACATATATATATACACATGTGTGTGTGTGCGTGTGTGTGTGTATATATATATATACACATATACACACACACACATATATATATATACACACACACATATATATACATGTGCGTGTGTGTGTGTATATACATATACACACACACACATACATATACAAACACACACATATATATATATATACACACACACATATATATATACATATACACACACATATATATACATACATGTGTGTGTGTGTGTGCGTGTGTGTATGTGTATGTGTGTGTGTGTATATATATATATATATACACATATACACACACACACATATATATATATACACACACACACATATATATATATATATATATATACACATGTGTGTGTGTGTGTGTGTGTGTATGTATATATATATGTGTGTGTGTGTATGTATATATATATATATCTATATATATACACCCACCCATACATACACATAAAAACAAACAACAAATGTGCAAAAAGACAAAACCAATTACACCAGGTCTATGTAGTTCAGAGCCTATATGAGGTTGTAGTGTTTAATAGCCTGATGGGTGTGGGGAAGCAGCTGTCCCTGAATCTGGACGTTACAGTTTCCAGGCTCCTGTACCTTCTTCCCGATGGCGGTGGTGAAATGAGTTTGTGGCCAGTATGGCGTGGGTCTCTGACGATGCTGGCAGCCTTTGTGATTCTTGATTAGTGCGGGTGTCAGGGGTTACGGGGTGAAGGCAGGAGAGTGGGGTTAGGAGGGAGAGATAGATCAGTCACGATTGAATGGCGGAGTAGACTTGGTGGGCCGAATGGGTTAATTCTGCTCCGATCACTTGTGAACCTGTGACCTTAGGAAAGCTAGAACGAATGACTTACCCGATTTAGTTCCACACAGTTGGCCAGCATGACGATGACCTTAGTCTTCTGCTCCCAAACCATTCGCCAGAAGTCCACCACTGTATTCGGCAGGGGTCCCTGGGTAGCAATGAACGCCTTATCGAGATGGTAACCCTGTGAGAAATGAGCGGGAAACGGTGAAGAGAAACTAGCGGATCTCAACAAAACACCAAGAGATACACTCCTGGCTGGAATATCAGAGGTAAGATATTTAGAATGGGAGGGAAGGGTGTAGGGGCAAGGGATGGGATCTGGATGAGGGTAATCAACTAGCACTTAGGCACGGTGGCACAGTGGTACAGTTACTGCCTTACAGCGCCAAAGACTCGGGTTCGATCCTGACCACGGCTGCTGTCTGTACGGAGTTTGTACGTTTGTTCTCCCCGTGGGTTTTCGCCGGGATCTTCGGTTTTCTCCCACACTCCAAAGACGGACAGGTTTGTAGGTTAATTGGTTTGGCAGAAATGCAAATTGTCGGAAATGCAGGATAGTGTTAGTGTGCCCCCGGGGATCTGTGGTCGGCGTGGACTTGGTGGGCCGAAGGGCCTGTTTCCGCGCGGTATCTCTAAACTAAACTGAACTCAACCAGTGAATTCATTCATCTGACAGGTACTGAACAGATGGTGCGTTTAGGTGTAAGAGTAACTTTACGGGTTAAGTGGAACACCTAGTATGACCTCAATGTGTTCTTGTACCAGACACGGTGAGTTATTGCTGTTTGAGTAACAAAAAGCTGGAGTAACTTAGCGGGACAGGCGAGCATCTCTGGAGAGAAGGAATGGGTGACGTTTTGGGTCGAGACCCTTCTTCACACTCTGAAACTTCACCCATTCCTTCTTCAGACTAGTAAGGGATGAGGGAAATGAGAGATATAGACGATGATGTAGAGAGATAAAGAACAATGAATTAAAGATGTGCAAACAAGTAATGATGATAAAGGAAAAGGGCCATTGTTAACTGTTTGTTGGGTGAAAACGAGAAGCTGGTGCGACTTTGGTGGTGGGGGGGAGGGGGGATAAACACTATATCGCAGATCTTTCTGCTGTGAATGTTTGGGTTGGTGGGTTCTACTATTACAGAACAAAGACCCTATAGCAAGCAAGATAGTCCACTCGACGAAAAAGACGTAGTACGGTCATGGGCAGATTCATGGGTACTTTTCGGCCCCATTTCCGTAACCGGCTTCCGTCTCCGCACCAAAGATCCCATAGGATACTAGTGCGGAGACGGAAGCCGGTTACGGAAACATCCTCGTAAAAATAAAAGTTATTTGGTAAAAATCTTCTCCTCATTTTCAGAATTATAATTTATTAACACAAACTGTTCCCCCGCAACGTTGATCACACTGCGAGTCGGGTCGGGTCGGGTTACGGAAATGGATGAAAAAAAGGCCCACGTTCCGTTCCGTTGCGTACTACACGTCAGCCCATTGCATTTAGCAGGAGTGGTCTATCTTGCTCCGCTATAGGATCTTTGGCCTTCAGTGTGTGAAAACTCACAGGCATGTAGCTTGCATTGATGTAGTCGGAATAGCTGCTATCAGGCTGGCGACCAAGCTTAACTCGAGTGGCATCGTCTGAAAGAGGCAAGAGAGGAGAAAAATAATGTCATTGGAACGAGAAGCCATCTTATGCACCGACCAGGTAGAACTCACCCTTGTCACCTGCCAACCGTAACAAGAAGACATTATTCCTGCCACCCCGGCCACTCCCTCTTCTCCCCTCTCCCATCGGGCAAAAGGTACAGAAGTGCGAAAACGCACATCTCCAGATTCAGGGTCAGTTTCTTCCCAGCTGTTATCAAGGCAAGCCAAGTTTATTTGTATAGCACCTTCCAACCACAAGGTAATTCAAAGTGCTTTACATAAAACATTTGAAAGAAACACATATAAAATGACATTTAGATATAAAATGATTATTAGATTATTCAGATAAAATAATTACAAAATTAAAACAATCAAATAAAATATTTAAAATAGAATAAAACCAGGAATAGAAGTTACAGTGCAGTATAGGTAATTAATAAATTGTATTGTTTACTGAAAGGCAGCGGCAAACAGAAATGTCTTCAGTCTAGATTTAAAAGAGCTGAGAGTTGCAGCAGACCTGCAGTTTTCTGGGAGTTTGTTCCAGATATGTGGTGCATAAAAACTAAATGCTGCCTCTCCATGTTTAGTTCTGACTCTGGGGACACAGAGCAGACCTGTCCCAGACGATCTGAGAGGTCTGGGTGGTTCGTAGCTAAGCAGAAGATCAGAAATGTATTTTGGCCCTAAACCATTCAGTGCTTTGTAAACCAACAGTAGTATTTTGAAATCAATTCTTTGACAGACAGGAAGCCAGTGTAAAGACCTCAGAACTGGAGTAATGTGATCTACTTTTTTGGTCTTAGTGAGGACTCAAGCAGCAGCGTTCTGAATTAACTGCAGCTGTCTGATCGCCTTTTTAGGGAGACCTGTAAAGACACTGTTACAGTAGTCGAGCCTGCTGAAGATAAATGCATGGACAAGTTTTTCCAAATCCTGCTGAGACATAAGTCCTTTAATCCTTGATATATTCTTTAGGTGATAGTAGGCTGACTTCGTGACTGTTTTTATGTGGCTGTTGAAGTTCAGGTCTGAGTCCATGACTACTCCTAAGTTTCTGGCTTGGTTTGTTGTTTTTAGCATTACCATTTGAAGCTGGGTGCTAACTTTTAATCGTTCTTCCTTGGCTCCAAAAACAATTATTTCAGTTTTTTCTTTGTTTAATTGGAGAAAATTCTGGTTCATCCAATCGTTGATTTGCTCAATGCATCTACTCAGTGCTTGTATTGGACTATAGTCTCCTGGTGATATTGTTATGTAGATTTGTGTGTCGTCTGCGTAACTATGGTAACATATTTTGATGTTTTTCATGATCTGAGCCAGTGGAAGCATGTAGATGTTAAACAGAAGAGGCCCCAGAATGGAGCCCTGGGGAACTCCACATGTAATTTTTGCACGCTCAGATGTGTAATTACCTATAGACACAAAGTAGTCCCTGTCCTTCAAGTAGGATTCAAACCATTTTAATGCTGTGCCCGAAAGCCCCACCCAGTTTTCCAGATGGTCTAGTAATATGTTGTGATCGACTGTGTCGAATGCAGCACTGAGATCTAGTAATACGAAGACTGAAATTTTGCCATTGTCTGTGTTTAAGTGAATGTCATTGAAGACCTTAACAAGAGCCGTCTCGGTGCTGTGGTGTGGTCTAAATCCTGACTGGAAGACATCAAAACTGCTGTTCATTAACATGAAATTGTTCAGCTGCTTAAAAACAGCTTTTTCAATGATTTTACTGAGAAATGGGAGGTTTGATATTGGTCTGTAATTGTTCAGTAGTGAAGTGTCTAAGTTCTTCTTTTTTAAGAGAGGCTTGATAACAGCAGTTTTCAGGGCCTGTGGGAAGACACCTGAGAGAAGGGACGTGTTTACAATCTGTAGAAGGTCTGAGGTCTTGCAGTTTGATACACCTTTGAAAAGGCCTGTTGGTAGAATATCGAGGCAGCAGGAGGAGGATTTCAAATGTTGTATAATGTCCTCCAAGGTTTTATGGTTATAACATAAAATTGTGTCATGGTATTTGAATTGATTATAAGTGGACACATGGGCAACACATGTCCTGCACCTGATGTGGAGGCACTGACTGCTTGCCTAATTTTCTGAATTTTGTCGGTGAAGAAGGAGGCAAATTCATTACAGGCCCTTGTGGAAAGCAGTTCAGGGGCTACTAACACAGGAGGGTTTGTTAGCCTGTCGACAGTAGTAAACAAGGCCCGCGCATTATTATTGTTTTTGGCAATGATGTCAGAGAAGAAGGATTGCCTTGCATTTCTCAGTTCCAAGTTGTAGATGCGAAGTCTTTCTTTATAGATGTAAAAGTGAACCTGGAGATTTGTTTTCCGCCACCTACGTTCAGCTTTCCGACACTCTCTTTTTTCAATTTTTACCAATGTGGCGTTTCTCCATGGAGACTTCTTTTTGCCAGGGACCACTTTCACCTTAGTGGGTGCAATGCCATCAATAATATTTGTAATTTTCACATTGAAATTATCGACAAGCTCATTTACTGAGACCCAGGGGAGAGTGGGCGTGGAGGAGAAAGCCTGAATAAATGTTCCACAGGTGTGTTCTGTTATGTACCGTTTTCTGATTACTTTTCTTTGAACATTAGTCTGCACAGAGATAGCACTCTCAAAGAAAACACGGGAATGATCAGAGAGGGCAGCATCAGTCACAACAACCTTAGAAATGCTAACACCCTTGGACATGACTAAGTCCAGAGTGTGACCTTTGGGCTCCGTCACATGCTGATTCAGTCCATAGTTATCAATGACACAATACAGTTCTTCAGTCCCTTTGTCATGGAGTTTGTCAACATGAATGTTAAAATCACCAACAATAACTACACAGTCAAAGTCAATGCAGATTGTAGACAGTAGTTCAGAAAATCCGTCAAAAAAGGCTGCACAGTATTTAGGTGGCCTGTAGACATTTAGGAACATAACTCAGGAAGAAGGGTTCAACTTAACAGCCACATATTGAAAGGAGGCAAAGTTTCCATAAGATATCTGCTTGCATTGGAGGGAATCATTAAACAGAACAGCCACTCCTCCTGCTTTCTGATGCACTCTGGCCTCACTTATAAAACTGAAGTTGGGAGGAGTTGATTCAATAAGAACAGCAGCACTGTTGTTTTGATCTAACCAGGTTTCAGTTAAGAACAAACAATCAAGATCGTGGCTGATAATAAAATCATTGATTAAAAATGTTTTTCCTGCCAAAGACCTGACATTTAATAAAGCTAGGTTTAGTGTGTTAAAATCATTATCTGCTGATGAGGAATGGGTGTTAAATTCGATAAATTAGCAGAATGAGTTGAGTGCGTCTTGTTTTGCCTTTTTCGTTTACTTATTAAGACTGGAACTGAGCAAGCTACCAGCGTGTTGGGCCCCGACTTATCCTGGAAAAAGTCATGAGTGCAATCTGGCAACTGAACCATCCTACCATAACCAGAGAGGAGTCCTGAACTACCTTCTTCAGAAATGAGGGATATAGACGATGATGTAGAGAGATAAAGAGCAATGAATAACAATGAAGAATATGAAAGAACAATGATAAAAAACGTTTTCACCCAGAGAGTTGTGAATTTGTGGAATTCCCTGCCACAGAGGGCAGTGGAGGCCAAGTCACTGGATGGATTTAAGAGAGAGTTAGATAGAGCTCTAGGGGCTAGTGGAGTCAAGGGCTATGGGGAGAAGGCAGGCACGGGTTATTGATTGGGGACGATCAGCCATGTTCGAAGGGCTGAATGGCCTCCTCCTGCACCTATTTTCTATGTTTCTATGTTTACCATCTACCTCATTAGTGACCCTCGGACTATCCTTAATCAGACTTTGCTGGCTTTACCTTGCTCTAAACTTTATTCCCTTATCACATATCACTACGCTGTACAGTAAATGGCTCAATTGGAATCATACATTGTCTTTCTGATGGATAGCACGCAACAAAAGCTTTTCACTGTACCTCGGTACACGTGACAATAAACTAAACTGAACTCAGAAACAGTGAAAGGCCATTCAGCCCCACAGACCCATTCATTGATCCTTCTTTTCCCTATATATACCACCGGGTGGCACTTGATCACCCCGACGAGGAGGCCCGCCTCGAGGACAAAGACGGGAAGAGATTGAACTATTTTTTCGCCTTCCATCACAGTGAGGAATGTGGAGGAGTCACTGTGGTGGATGTTTATGTTAAAATGTGTTTTGAGTGTTCTGTTGCTTTTTATTAGTCTGACTATGTGGCAAATCAATTTCCTCGTAGGTTGTAAAACATATTTGACTAATAAAGTATGTATGAGTATGAATATATCATAATATCTTTGCTGTGGTAACATCGTAGGTACCAGGGGCCACAGTTTAAGAATAAGGGGTAAGCCATTTAGAACGGAGACGAGGAAATACTTTTTCTCACAGAGAGTGGTGAGTGTGGAATTCTCTGCCTCAGAGGGCGGTGGAGGCAGGTTCTCTGGATGCTTTCAAGAGAGAGCTGGATAGGGCTCTTATAAATAGCAGAGTCAGGGGATATGGGGAGAAGGCAGGAACGGGGTACTGATTGAGGATGATCAGCCATGATCACATTGAATGGCGGTGCTGGCTCGAAGGGCCGAATGGCCTGCTCCTGCGCCTATTGTCTATTGTCTTCCTGATTAGTATCCAGATGTCAGGATTTGGAAAATAGAACTTAAACACCACAGATGATGAATTTAAGTCCTGTTAAATACATCTGAAATAGATGCAAACATCAAGAAATGTGTTAAGACACAAAAAGCTGGAGTAACACAGCGGGCCAGGCAGCATCTCAGGAGAAAAGGAATAGGTCATGTTTCAGGTCGAGACGTCTGAAGAAGGGTCTCGACCCGAAACGTCACCCTTTCCTTCTCTCCGCTGAGTTACTCCAGCTTTTTGTGTCTATTGGTTTCAATCAGCATCTGCAGTTCCTTCCTACACATCAAAAATGGTGACTTTGAAATCGCTGGATTGCTGTAAAGGCCCACCTAGTTCATGAACATGCTTCAGGAAGGCAAATTTGGCATGCCTTGTATATTTAACTCACTATTCATTTATTTATAGATATTGTTTATGACACTTTATAAATATTCTTGTTTAGTTTTTTGTGTTTTTTGTATGCTGTTTCACACTTGCTTTTTATTCTTCTATTCTGTTCGAAATAAAGAATTTAATCTTTTTTTTAAAAAAAGACTGATTCCTGATTTACTGCTGATAGACACAAAATGCTGGAGCATTTCTGGAGAGGAGGGAATGGGTGACGTTTTGGGCCGAGATCCTTCTTCAGACTGAAGGGCCTCGACCCGAAACGTCACCCATTCCTTCATTTCCCCCCCCAGCATTTTGGGTCTCTCTTCGATTAAAATCAGCATCTGCAGTTCTTTCCCACAAATGGTTTACTGCTGTCAGGAATAGCCCCACAGCAAACCAGTGTGTTTAAGAGCAACTAAATTGGACAATATACTCAGATCTTGCCAGTTATGTCCACATCCATTGAATTTATCCTTATCTATTGGGTGGTACAGTGGCCTGGAGCTACCACCCTCACACCTTCAACCAACTGGATTCAATCTGGACCTCCAGTGCTGTCTGTGTGGAGTTTATTCTAAATGGCGTCAAGTTGGGAAAAGGGGGAAGTACAACCGGATCTGTGGGTCCTTGTACATCAGTCTATGAAAGTAAGCATGCAGGTACAGCAGGCAGTGAAGAAAGCGAATGGCATGTTGGCCTTTATAACAAGAGGAATCGAATATAGGAGCAAAGAGGTCCTTCTGCAGTTGTACAGGGCCCTAGTGAGACCACACCTGGAGTATTGTGTGCAGTTTTGGTCCCCTAATTTGAGGAAGGACATTCTTGCTATTAAGGGAGTGCAGCGTAGGTTTACAAGGTTAATTCCCGGGATGGCGGGACTGTCATATGATGAGAGAATGGAGCGGCTGGGCTTGTACACTCTGGAGTTTAGAAGGATGAGAGGGGATCTCATTGAAACATATAAGATTGTTAAGGGTTTGGACACGCTATAGGCAGGAAACATGTTCCTGATGTTGGGGGAGTCCAGAACCAGGGGCCACATTTAAGAATAAGGAGTAAGCCATTTAGAACGGAGACGAGGAAACACTTTTTCTCATAGAGAGTGGTGAGTCTGTGGAATTCTCTGCCTCAGAGGGCGGTGGAGGAAGGTTCTCTGGATGCTTTCAAGAGAGAGCTAGTTAGGGCTCTTAAAGATAGCGGAGTCAGGGGATATGGGGAGAAGGCAGGAACGGGGTACTGATTGGGGATGATCAGCCATGATTGCATTGAATGGCGGTGCTGGCTCGAAGGGCCGAATGGCCTACTCCTGTACCTATTGTCTATTGTTCATAAGCTCAAAAGTGCAAGGAGCAGAATAAGGCCATTCGGCCCATCAAGTCTACTCCGCCATTCAATCATGGATGATCTATCTCTCCCTCTTAACCTCATTCTCCTGCCTTCTCCCCATAGCCACTGACACCTTGTACCAATCAAGAATCTATATCTCTGCCTTAAAAATATCCACTGACTTGGCCCCCACCGCAGTGTCTTAAATGTTAATATTGTTAGTATTGTTAGTTGTCTTCTTAAAGCAAGTAGGAACCACAGACTGGTGTAGGGAGTTGCTGATATGTCTGAAGATAGACACAAAAAGCTGGAGTAATTCAGCAAGACAGGCAGCATCTCTGGAGAGAAGGAATGGGTGACGTTTCGGGTCGAGACCCTTCTTCAGACTGATAGTCACGGGAAAGGGAAACGAGAGATATAGACGATGATGTGGAGAGGTGAAGAACAATGAATGAAAAATATGCAAAATAGTAACGATGATAAGGGAAACTGGTCATTGGTGGCTGTTTGGAGGGTGAATACGAGAAGCTGGTGCGACTTGGGTGGGGAAGGGATAGAGAGAGAGGGAATGCCAGGGTTACTTGAAGTTAGAGATATCAAAGCTCATACCATTGGGTTGTAAGCTGCTCAAGCGAAATGCGAGTTGTTGTGCCTCCAATTTGCGCTGGGCCTCACTCTGACAATGGAGGAGGCCCAGGACAGAAAGGTCAGTGTGGGAATGGGAAGAAGAATGAAAGTGTTTAGCAACCTGGATGTCTGTGTGGAATCCTGCCAGTGTGTCCACAAGGGAGGAGAGAAGCAGGTGGAAGGGCCATTGCCTAGATCTTCAGAGTTACTTAGTAAATGTTGGGCGGCACGGTGGTGCAGGGGTAGAGTTGCTGCCTTACGGCGCTTGCAGCACCAGAGACCCTGGTTCAATCCCGACTACGGGTGCTGTCTGTGTGGAGTTTGTACGTTCTCCCCGTGACCTGTGTGGGTTTTCTCTGAGATCTTCGGTTTCCTCCCACACTCCAAAGACGTGCAGGTTTGTAGGTTAATTGGCTTGGTACAAGTCACTATGTTCAAGAAGGAACTGCAGATGCTGGAAAATCGAAGGCAGACTGCAATCTGAAGAAGGGTCTCGACCCGAAACGTCGCCTATTTCCTTCGCTCCATAGATGCTGCCTCACCCGCTGAGTTTCTCCAGCATTTTTGTCTACCTGGTACAAGTGTAAATTGTCCCTAGTGTGTGTCGGGTAGTGTTAATGTGCGGGGATCGCGGGTCGGTGCGGACTCGGTGGGCCGAAGGGGCCTGTTTCCGCGCTGTATCTCCAAACTAAACTAGACTAGACTAAATGCCAAACGCAGTACTCACATGGGAAGATGTTCGTGTATCGGTTCTTGACTTTGTTATCTGTGAGCTGGAATGCTTCTTTAGACTGGTTTGTGCCCACACTTGCCAGAGACTGCAATGAATTGAGAAGAGATTGTTCGTCAGTTAAGAAGGCAGAACGGAAACCTATTGCACAGCATAACATTATTAGAAATCCATTCTAGGACCAACGCTGTCCACAGCATCATGCAAGGATAAACCGTGCACTTGGCCTGCTCAAGTTCTTTGGTGACATTTTGGGAATGGTTGTAACATAAGGGCGACCCTGGTTCGATCCTGGCCTCGGGTACGGGTCTGTACGGAGTTTTTTAACGTTCTCCCCGTGACCTGCGTGGGTTATCTCTGAGAACTTCGGTTTCCTCCCGCACTCCATAGACGTTCAGGTTTGTAGGTTGATTGGCTTGGTGCAAATGTAAAAATTGTCCCTGGTGTAGGATAGTGTTAGTGTGCAACTTTAGGCTGTGCACGCCATACGCAAGAAGAAGAAGTGTGCGGGGTTCGCTGGTCGGTGCAGACTCAGTGGGCTGTTTGCAGGCTGTAACTCTAGAACTAAAACTAGTTAAGGAAGACTTTGATTAGTACTGGTGTCAGAGATTATGCGGAGAAGAACTAGAGGTCATAGCCTCAGAATTAAAGGACGCACATTTAGGAAGGAGATGAGAAATTTCTTTAGACAGTGGTGAATCTGTGCAATTCCATAGAGGCCATCAATGGATATTTTTTAAGGCAGAGATAGATAGATTCTTGATTAGTACAGGTGTCAGAGGTTATGAGGAGAAGGCAAGAGAATGGGGTTAGGAGGGAGAGTTAGCTCAGCCATGATTGAATGGCGGAGTAGATTTGATGGGCTGAATGGCCTAATTCTACTCCTATCACTTATTACCTTATGACCTCAAGTGTTCACAGTAAGCATTTAAATACATTGTACATACCTGATATTCCTCCGCAAAGCCAATGTCTGTGTCAGCGTGCATACGCTGGTAGTAACTCTTGTATTCACTCACAGGGATGGGCCTGGTGAACGAAACAGAGAGCGAAAAGATTATTTCATGCTCTTTTAGAAACCAACCTCCTTTCCCCACTGGCCCCATCTACACCTCGCGCTGCCTCGGCAAGGCCAGCAGCATAATCAAGGACATGTCGCACCTGGCCACTCCCTCTTCTCCCCTCCCCCATCGGGCAAAAGGTGCAGAAGTGTGAAAACGAACGCACACCTCCAGATTCAGAGACAGATTCTTCCCAGCTGTTATCAGGCAACTGAATCATCCTACCACAACCAGAGAGCAGTTCTGAACTACTATCTACCTCTTTGGTGACTCTCAGACTATCTTTGATCGGACTTTACTGGTTTTACCTTGCACTAAACTCTATTCACGTTATTCCCTTGATCATGTATCTATACACTGTCAATGGCTCGACTGTAATCATGTATTGTCATTAAGAATAAGGAGTAAGCCATTTAGAACGGAGACGAGGAAACACTTTTTCTCACAGAGAGTGGTGAGTCTGTGGAATTCTCTGCCTCAGAGGGCGGTGGAGGCAGGTTCTCTGGATGCTTTCAAGAGAGAACTAGATAGGGCTCTTAAAATAGCGGAGTCAGGGGATATGAGGAGAAGGCAGGAACGGGTTACTGATTGGGGATGATCAGCCATGATCGCATTGAATGGCGGTGTTGGCTCGAAGGGCCAAATGGCCAACTCCTGCACCTATTGTCTATTGTCTATTGTCTATGGTCTATTCCGCTGACTGGTTAGCACGCAACATAAAATTCTCACTGTACCTCGGTAAAAGTGCCGACAAACACCACCATTCCAGGGTAGTGGGATTCGCAGGTTGAGCCAGCATTTCGATCCCTCTCTCTCTCTAATATCCCTTGTCACCCTCAAACACTTCCTCTGTGTGAAACGACGTTCATGACTTTTGTGTTAAATCTTGGACAATACAGCTCACCCCCTCCACGACACGCTGGTCAACCTGAGGAGCGCCATCAGTAAACAGACTGGTTCCCACCAAGATGCAGCACACAACGCCACAGGAGATCCTTCTAGTACTTGGTAGGATGGTTCAGTTGCCTGGTAACAGCTGGTCTATGTTCTAAGTGCAGCCTCATCAATGCTGCAAGGCAGCGATTCTACCGCAGCGCCACCATTACTCACTGCCCTTACAGATGAAGGCCAGCCTGACAAATGCCTCAGTCTGCTTGTGGCACCACTTTCAGGGGACTATGTACCTGTACAACCTTTGAAAACTTCTCTCTAATGCGATCAAAATTTGCCTTTGCCAATATTTAGAATTTTAACAAGTGGACCGGTTCTGTCCATTCATATAACTAAGACAATAGACAATAGACAATAGGTGCAGGAGTAGGCCATTCGGCCAGCACCATCATTCACTGTGATCATCTACAATCAGTACCCCGTTCCTGCCTTCTCCCCATAATCCCCCTGACTCTGCTATATTTAAGAACTCTATCTAAAACTCTCTTGAAAGCATCCAGAGAATAGGCCTCAGAGGCAGAGAATTCCACAGATTCACTAACTATTTAAAAATGGTTCATATCAGAATCATCGGGAATAGGGAATATTTCCACCTACTTGAATGCTGACAGAAGGCTGTACATTGATGATAGTTTCGGATCCTGTTGCTTCCTGGAATTAAATAAAAGTTTCAAATATCAATGTACATAGGTTTAGTATATTAAATGCCTTAAAGTATTTCACCCAATATTATTCAACAAATATTGATGCTGAGAGTCCATATGCAATTAGACAATAGACAATAGACAATAGACAATAGACAATAGACAATAGGAGCAGGAGTAGGCCATTCGGCCCTTCGAGCCAGCACCGCCATTCTATGTGATCATGGCTGATCATCCCCAATCAGTACCCCGTTCCTGCCTTCTCCCCTTATTCCTTGACTCCGCTATTTTTAAAAGCCCTATCTAGCTCTCTCTTGAAAGCATCCAGAGAACCTGCCTCCACCGCCCTCTGAGGCAGAGAATTCCACAGACTCACCACTCTCTGTGAGAAAAAGTGTTTCCTCGTCTCCGTTCTAAATGGCTTACTCCTTATTCTTAAACTGTGGCCCCTGGTTCTGGACTCCCCCAACATCGGGAACATGTTTCCTGCCTCTAGCGTGTCCAAGCCCTTAATAATCTTATATGTTTCAATGAGAATCCCTCTCATCCTTCTAAACTCCAGAGTGTACAAGCCCAGCTGCTCCATTCTCTCAGCATATGACAGTCCCGCCGTCCCGGGAATTAACCTTGTAAACCTATGCTGCACTCCCTCAATAGCAATTAGTCCATATATTAAAGCTGATTCTAAAGGAGATAAGTGGAGAGTTTACCCTCCACCCTCTTTGGCCCAACTTGCCCACACTGGCCAACAAATCCCATCTACACTAGTCCCAACTGCCTGCATTTGGCCCATATCCCACTAAATCAGCCCACCCCATGACAGAAGGGGGAGGAGTTGTACAGTCTGATAGCCACAGGGAAGAAGGATCTCCTGTGGCGTTCTGTGCTGCATCTTGGTGGAACCAGTCTGTTGCTGAAGGTGCCTCCTCAGGTTGACCAGTGCGTCATGGAGGGGGTGAGCTATATTGCCCAAGACATCAGTGCCAATTGAGGAAGGACTTGATTAGTACGGGTCTGAAGAAGGGTCTCGACCCGAAACGTCACCCATTCCTTCTCTCCAGAGATGCTGCCTGTCCCGCTGAGTTACTCCAGCTTTTTGTGGTCTATCTTTGATTAGTACGGGTGTCAGGGGTTATGGGGAGAAGGCAGGAGCAAGGGGTTAGGGAGGGAGAGGGAGATCAGCCATGATTGAATGGCGGAGTAGACTTGAAGGGCCGAATAGCCTAATTCTGCTCCGATCACATATGAACATGAGCGTTTGACTCGTACCTCTGCCGCCGACCTTTATGGATGATGAAGAACAACAGGATACCGATTAGGATCAGACCCAGTAACGAGCCCACCGTGGCTCCAATGATAATGGCTGCAAAGAACAAAAAATGGATGGTTATCCCAAAGAGAGGAAGCAGAGGAGAATACTCATTGAGGACCTTGCCCATCTCCTGGGTGGCACGGTGGCCCAGCGGTAGACAATAGACAATAGACAATAGGTGCAGGAGTAGGCCATTCGGCCCTTCGAGCCAGCACTGCCATTCAATGTGATCATGGCTGATCATCCCCAATCAGTACCCCGTTCCTGCCTTCTCCCATATCCCCTGACTCCGCTATCTTTAAGAGCCCTATCTAGCTCCCTCTTGAAAGTATCCAGAGAACCTGCCTCCACCGCCCTCTGAGGCAGAGAATTCCACAGACTCACACTCTCTGTGAGAAAAAGTGTTTCCTCGTCTCCATTCTAAATGGCTTACCCCTTATTCTTAAACTGTGTGTGGCCCCTGGTTCTGGACTCCCCCAACATCGGGAGCATGTTTCCTGCCTCTAGCGTGTCCAAACCCTTAACAATCTTATATGTTTCAATAAGATCCCCCTCTCACCCTTCTAAACTCCTGAGTGTACAAACCCAGCCTCTCCATTCTCTCAACATATGACAGTCCCGCCATCCCGGGAATTAACCTTGTAAACCTACGCTGCACTCCCTCAATAGCAAGATAGACTTGCAAGTAGACTTGCTGCTTACAGTGCTGGAGTGCCGGGTTCGATCCTGACTATAGGTGCTGTCTGTACGGAGTTTGTACGTTCTCCCCGTGACCTGCGTGGATTTTCTCCAAGATCTTCGGTTTCCTCCCGCACTCTAAAGACGTACGGGTCTGTAGGTTAATTGGCTTGGTATAAAAGTAAAAATTGTCCTTGGTGTGTGTAGGATAGTGTTAGTGCGTGGGGATCGCTGGGTGTGCGGGCATGGTGGGCCGACGGGCCTGTTTCTGCGGTGTATCTCTAATCTGAACTAAACTAAATCAAGGACCAGCATGGCAGCAGGTGATTGGTTTACTCATTGAGTCATTAGTTAGCATAGTTCAGTCTGAAGAAGGGTCTCGACCTGAAACGTCACCCATTCCTTCTATCCAGAGTACCTGCCTGTCCCACTGAGTTACTCCAGCATTTTGTGTCTATCTTCAGAAGAAAGTTCAAAAATACACACACACACACACACACACGTATGGGGAGGAATCTGCCTACAGACAGGACGTTTCACAGCTGGCATCCTGGTGCCATCGCAACAACCTAGAGCTCAATGCTCTTAAGACGGTGGAATTGATTGTAGACTTCAGGAGAGCTTCCCCTCCCCTCACCCCACTCACCATCAACAACACCACAGTCACATCTGTGGAGTCTTTTAAGTTCCTGGGAACCATCATCTCCAAGGACCTTAAGTGGGGGGGGCTACCATCGACTCCACAGTCAAAAAGGCCCAACAGAGGATGTACTTCCTGCTGCAGCTGAGGAAGCACAAACTGCCACAGGCAATGATGGTCCAATTCTACACGGCCATCGTAGAGTCTGTCCTCACCTTCTCCATCATGGTCTGGTATGGCTCAGCCACCAAGCACGGCACCTGGAGGCTGCAGCGAATCGTCCGATCAGCAGAGAAGGTTATTGGCTGCAACCTTCCCTCCATTGATGAACTAACTGTACACTGCAAGGGCCAGGAAGCGAGCGGGCAAGATCATCTCTGACCCCTCTCACCCTGGCCACAAACTCTTTGAATCACTTCCCTCTGGAAGGCGACTCCGGACTGTCAAAGCTGCACAGACAGACATAAAAACAGTCTTTATCCACGAGTAGTTGCTCTACTCAACAGCCAAAAATCTGTAGCCTCCCTTTGATCTGGTATGTTCTTGGTTCACATGCTTGATCAGTGGTGTTTTATCATGAATGTTTTATTAGTATTAATGTTTAGTGTTTTCTGAGTCATTCGTAACTGTCACTGTATGTCATGTTGTTACTAGCGGGCGGAGCACCAAGGCAAATTCCTTGTATGTGAATACTTGGCCAATAAACTTACTGACTTACTCACACATAAAAAACAATAAGAGTGCAGTAATAACAATAATAGTCACTGACAATGGGGTATCAGGCCCTGACATGGATGGAGGAAACATTTGCCTTCAATATACTCACGTTGAGAGGTGGTCAAGCAATTTGTGGTCATCTGTTGGCTGGATGTCTGCCCACGCTCTGTGAAGACTGTAAGTGTATACTTGCGCCCTGGCTGTAGGCCGTCCACTGTCAGACTCTCTTCCTCCTTCCCAAGGATGTGGCTCCTAATGAAATGGTCACCATCATAGGTGAAGGCTTTGAACATGCTGAACTGGCCCACTGGTTGGATCCATTTCGCCTCCACCGTGTACCCTGTACTTGCGGAGCAGTGGAAGTCAGAAATTGCGGCAGGAACTGGGAAATGGATGGAGTGATATGTTTAAAGTCTGGAGGCACAAATCCACGCCTTCCCTCCAGCATATAGAAACATCGAAGAAACATAGAAAAACAGGTGCAGGTGTAGGCCGTTCGGCCCTTCGAACCAGCACCGCCATTCATTGTGATCATGGCTGATCATCTAAAATCAGTACCCCGTTCCTGCTTTCTCCCCATATCCCTTGATTCCGTTAGCCCCAAGAGCTACATCTAAATCTCTCTTGAAAATATCCAGTGAATTGGGCTCCAGAGTCTTCTGTGGCAGAGAATTCCACAGATTCACAACTCTCTGGGTGAAAAGGTTTTTCCTCTTCTCAGTCCTAAATGGCCGACCCCTTATCCTCAAACTATGACCCTGGGTTCTGGACTCCCCCAACATGGTGAAGATATCCTTCCATATCTTCACCCCCAAGACAGTTAGAAAGCTGCCACATGATGAGGACTTTCAAGAGAGAGTTAGATAGGGCTCTTGAAAATAGCGGAGTCAGGGGATATGGGGAGAAGGCAGGAACGGGGTACTGATTTGGGGATGATCAGCCATGATCATATTGAATGGCGGTGGTGGCTCGAAGGGCCAAATGGCCTACTCCTGCACCTATTGTCTATTGGCTATTGACGTCAGACAGACACAAATGCTGGAGTAACTCAGCGGGACAGGCAGCGTATCTGGAGAAAAGGACCAGGTGACTTTTCGGGTCGAGACCCTTCTTCAGAAAGGTCACCCATTCCTTCTCTCCAGAGATGCTGCCTGACCTGCCGAGTTACTCCAGCTTTTTGTGTCTATCTTCGGTGCGAACCAGCGTCTGCAGTTCCTTTCACCTCAAGATGAGCACTTCACAAGTTCATAAGTGATAGGAGCAGAATATGATTAACAGCATCAAAAAATATTTAATATGGCATCTGAGGAGCCTGAAAATATTGATTAAGAAAATGTAGGCAATTAAAATGGCCACAATACCTTCTTGCATCTCCTTGTAATCTTCAATGCATGGCTAGCAGACAGTGAATATCTCTAACCATTTCTCTAATGGTGGGGAAGTAACCCTTGCTTTCCCCACCCTATTTCTCCAACTAGTTCCACTGTCCTCCTGATTAATTTGACTGTTTGTATGCCTCGTTGTCACCCTCCCCTCAGCCAACAATGAAGCATTCTACGTTTCCCTGATCAGCGTCTGCTTTGATCTGTCCTTTTCACACCTTGCATTCTCTCCGCACCCTTACATATCTCTAGACTCCCCCTCCCCTGACTCTCAGTCTGGAGAAGGGTCTCGTCCCGAAACGTCACCCGTTCCTTCTCTCAATAGACAATAGACAATAGACAATAGGTGCAGGAGTAGGCCATTCGGCCCTTCGAGCCAGCATCGCCATTCAATGTGAGCATGGCTGATCATCCCCAAACAGTACCCCGTTCCTGCCTTCTCCCCATATCCCCTGACTGTAACTGCCCTATCTTTAACTGCCCTATCTAGCTCCCTCTTGAAAGCATCCAGAGAACCTGCCTCCACCGCCCTCTGAGGCAGAGAATTCCACAGACCCACAACTCTCCAGGGATGCTGCCTGTCCTGCTGAGCTACTCCGGAGTTTTCGCGTGTACCATTGGAGGCGTTACTGTTTCTTCAAAGAAATGACTTACTTGTGGCGTTAACCACGTTCACACGGGTACTCAGTGTGCCTCCAGGGGTGACTGACTGCAGCATCAGCTGGTATTGTACCCCAGGAACCAGATTAGTCACCGTGAAGGTTGTCACGCCTAGACCAGTGTCGATAGCTCCGCGGCCACTACGGGTAACGTTGGCGACTGTAATTCTGTACGTGTACTTTGGGGCTCCTGCATCCGTCGGCGCTGTCCATGTTACTTCCATTGACACCGTCGTCCTGTTGATCACAGTCAACCCAGTGACCGGAGATGGATCTGTCGAGAGGAAGGCAGAGAGTTAACTCATAGGAGATATCCAGCACCTTGTGAGCTTCAGCTACCACACCGCCATTCAATCATGGCTATTGTAGATTCAGCTAATAGACAATAGACAATAGACAATGGACAATAGGTGCAGGAGTAGGCCATTTGGCCCTTCGAGTCCTTCGAGCACCGCCATTCAATGTGATCATGGCTGTTGTAGACTCAGATAATAAACAATAGACAATACACAATAGACAATGGACAATAGGTGCAGGAGTAGGCCATTTGGCCCTTCGAGCCAGCACCGCCATTCAATGTGATCATGGCTGATCATCCCCAATCATTACCCCATTCCTGCCTTCTCCCCATATCCCCTGACTCCACTATTTTTAAGAGCCCTATCTAGCTCTCTCTTGAAAGCATCCAGAGAACCTGCCTCCACCGCCCTCTGAGGCAGAGAATTCCACAGACTCACCACTCTCTGTGAGAAAAAGTGTTTCCTCATCTCCGTTCTAAATGGCTTACTCCTTATTCTTAAACTGTGTGTGGCCCCTGGTTCTGGACTCCCCCCAACATCGGGAACATGTTTCCTGCCTCTAGCGTGTCCAAGCCCTTAACAATCTTATATGTTACAATAAGGTCTCACCAATGTCGATTGAAACTGAAGCATGATTTTCCTGTTGTATTCATTCCTCCTTACGAGAAACTATAACATTCGAGAAACATAGACAATAGGTGCAGGAGTAGGCCATTCGGCCCTTCGAGCCAGCACCGCCATTCAATATGATCATGGCTGATCATCCAAAATCAGTACCCCATTCCTGCTTTCACCCCCATATCCCTTGATTCCGTTAGCCAGAAGAGCTAAATCTAACTCTCTCTTGAAAACATCCAGCTTTCTTGATCTATCTCTCCCTTGCAACCCCATTCTCCTGCCTTCTCCCGTAACCCCTGACACCCCGTACTAAGCAAGAATGTCTCTGACTCAGCAAACGGCCTTCAGCAGACAGTTCCGAAAACACTCCACCCGCTGGTGAAATTTCAGGACCTTCTGGACACGATATGTTGGAGTAACTAAGCGGGACTGGTGGCATCTCTGGAGAGAAGGAATGGGTGACGTTTGAGGTCGAGGCCCATCTTCACACTGCTAAAGACAGATTTTACCTATTCCTTCTCTCCAGAGATGCTGCCTGTCCCGCTGAGTTACTCCAGCTTTTCGTGTCTATCTTTGACTTAAACCAGCATCTGCAGTTCCTTCCGACACAAATGACTGTTCTCTTGGTTTTATCCACCTCAGTCGGTTGAAAACTACAAATCAGCGCTCGAAAGATAAGACTGGAGAAGGGTCTCGACCCGAAACGTCACCTATTCCTTCTCTGCAGAGATGCTGCCTGTCCCGCTGAGTTACACCAGCATTTTGTGTCTATCTTTTCTCTCTATCTCTTTTTTTTAGTACTCACTTGAGTTGCTTTTCACCTCCTCAGGTGTGCTCAGTGTGTCCTCAGGTGTGACTGACTGCACCGACAGCTGGTAACGATCGCCAGGAAGCAGCCCTGTCGCTGTGAATGCTGTCTCGCCTTTACTCGTGCTCTTGGTCCAACTAGCACCGTTAGTAACATTAGTGACCGTAACGTTGTAGGTGTAATTAGAGGCTCTTGTATCAGTCGGTGACGTCCATTCAATCGTTAATGACTGTGTTGCCTGTTCACCACAGACAGTCCAGTCACTGGAGAAGGATCTGTTATGAGAAATGTTAGAGGGACGGGTTAGATTGTGGGAGGCACCCTATTTCCTGAGTGCTCTCGGGCTGTGTGTCCAACTCAAATTGTGTGGTGAGACTCAACGGGACAGGCAGCATCTCTGGAGGGAAGGAACGGGTGGCGCTCCGGGTCACGGTATTCAAGGTTTTCAAGGTCAGTATATCGTCACGTGTATCAATTAAGGTACAGTGAAATTTGAGGCACCATACAGCCATACCTAGTGAAAAGCAACAAGAGGCACAACCACATGAGCGTTGACATAAACCTCCATCACAAGGGCTTCCATATTCGGGACCCGTCTTCAGACTGATAATCAGGGGAGTGGGTGGTACAGAGATAAAATGTAGTCGGAGACAGTAATGGCCCTGTCCCACTGTACGAGTTCATTCCAAGAGCTCTCCCGAGTTTAAAAAAAAATCAAACTCGTGGTAAGCACGGAGAATGAACGTAGCGGGTACGTCGGAGCTCGGGGACGTCTCTTATCGGCTCGTAACGCTAACGGCAGGTACTCGGGAAGACTCGCTAACGGCAGGTAAGCACGGGAAGACTCGTGAAGATTTTTCAACATGTTGGAAAAATGTCCACGAGAGCCCCGAGTACCGACGAGCGGCCATTACCGTAAATCTCCGAGTTCGAATCAGGGCGAACTCGGGGAGAACTCTTGAATGAACTCGTACAGTGGGACAGGGGTTGAAGACTGGTTGGAGAACTGGGAAGGGGGAGGGGATGGAGAGAGAGGGAAAGCAAAGGCAACTTGAAGTTAGAGAAGTCAATGTTCATACCGCTGGGGTGTAAGTTCCCCCAAGCGAAATATGAGGTGCTGTTCCTCCAATTTGCGCAGGGCCTCACTCTTTACATATTTAACTAACTAACTGATTCCCGTAATGTGCCTTTAATTTCCACAGCTCCACCCCCAGACCAGCAGTATTCGTTTCCCCCTCTCACCACGCTTATTGCACTTCATTCTTTACAACAACCGCCTTTGTAGGAAACACCTGGTCCTGCACCGGCTTGAGAAAGATGAATGGCTGTCTGGGACACTAACGGGCGGCGCGGCAGTAGAGCTGCTGCCCCACAGCGCCAGAGACCCCGGATCGATCCTGACCACGGGTGCTGTCTGTACGGAGTTTGTACGTCCTCTCTGTGACCACGTGGGTTTTCTCTGGGTGCTCCGGTTTCCCTCCCACATTCCAAAGATGTTATATGTTACAATAAGGTCTCACCAATGTCGATTGAAACTGAAGCATGATTTTCCTGTTGTATTCATTCCTCCTTACGAGAAACTATAACATTCGAGAAACATAGACAATAGGTGCAGGAGTAGGCCATTCGGCCCTTCGAGCCAGCACCGCCATTCAATATGATCATGGCTGATCATCCAAAATCAGTACCCCATTCCTGCTTTCACCCCCATATCCCTTGATTCCGTTAGCCAGAAGAGCTAAATCTAACTCTCTCTTGAAAACATCCAGCTTTTCTTGATCTATCTCTCCCTTGCAACCCCATTCTCCTGCCTTCTCCCCGTAACCCCTGACACCCCGTACTAAGCAAGAATGTCTCTGACTCAGCAAACGGCCTTCAGCAGACAGTTTCCGAAAACACTCCACCCGCTGGTGAAATTTCAGGACCTTCTGGACACGATATGTTGGAGTAACTAAGCGGGACTGGTGGCATCTCTGGAGAGAAGGAATGGGTGACGTTTGAGGTCGAGGCCCATCTTCACACTGCTAAAGACAGATTTTACCTATTCCTTCTCTCCAGAGATGCTGCCTGTCCCGCTGAGTTACTCCAGCTTTTCGTGTCTATCTTTGACTTAAACCAGCATCTGCAGTTCCTTCCGACACAAATGACTGTTCTCTTGGTTTTTATCCACCTCAGTCGGTTGAAAACTACAAATCAGCGCTCGAAAGATAAGACTGGAGAAGGGTCTCGACCCGAAACGTCACCTATTCCCTTCTCTGCAGAGATGCTGCCTGTCCCGCTGAGTTACACCAGCATTTTGTGTCTATCTTTTCTCTCTATCTCTTTTTTTTAGTTACTCACTTGAGTTGCTTTTCACCTCCTCAGGTGTGCTCAGTGTGTCCTCAGGTGTGACTGACTGCACCGACAGCTGGTACCGATCGCCAGGAAGAGCCCTGTCGCTGTGAATGCTGTCTCGCCTTTACTCGTGCTCTTGGTCCAACTAGCACCGTTAGTAACATTAGTGACCGTAACGTTGTAGGTGTAATTAGAGGCTCTTGTATCAGTCGGTGACGTCCATTCAATCGTTAATGACTGTGTTGCCCTGTTCACCACAGACAGTCCAGTCACTGGAGAAGGATCTGTTATGAGAAATGTTAGAGGGACGGGTTAGATTGTGGGAGGCACCCTATTTCCTGAGTGCTCTCGGGCTGTGTGTCCAACTCAAATTGTGTGGTGAGACTCAACGGGACAGGCAGCATCTCTGGAGGGAAGGAACGGGTGGCGCTCCGGGTCACGGTATTCAAGGTTTTCAAGGTCAGTATATCGTCACGTGTATCAATTAAGGTACAGTGAAATTTGAGGCACCATACAGCCATACCTAGTGAAAAGCAACAAGAGGCACAACCACATGAGCGTTGACATAAACCTCCATCACAAGGGCTTCCATATTCGGGACCCGTCTTCAGACTGATATCAGGGGAGTGGGTGGTACAGAGATAAAATGTAGTCGGAGACAGTAATGGCCCTGTCCCACTGTACGAGTTCATTCCAAGAGCTCTCCCGAGTTTAAAAAAAAATCAAACTCGTGGTAAGCACGGAGAATGAACGTAGCGGGTACGTCGGAGCTCGGGGACGTCTCTTATCGGCTCGTAACGCTAACGGCAGGTACTCGGGAAGACTCGCTAACGGCAGGTAAGCACGGGAAGACTCGTGAAGATTTTTCAACATGTTGGAAAAATGTCCACGAGAGCCCCGAGTACCGACGAGCGGCCATTACCGTAAATCTCCGAGTTCGAATCAGGGCGAACTCGGGGAGAACTCTTGAATGAACTCGTACAGTGGGACAGGGGTTGAAGACTGGTTGGAGAACTGGGAAGGGGGAGGGGATGGAGAGAGAGGGAAAGCAAAGGCAACTTGAAGTTAGAGAAGTCAATGTTCATACCGCTGGGGTGTAAGTTCCCCCAAGCGAAATATGAGGTGCTGTTCCTCCAATTTGCGCAGGGCCTCACTCTTTACATATTTAACTAACTAACTGATTCCCGTAATGTGCCTTTAATTTCCACAGCTCCACCCCAGACCAGCAGTATTCGTTTCCCCCCTCTCACCACGCTTATTGCACTTCATTCTTTACAACAACCGCCTTTGTAGGAAACACCTGGTCCTGCACCGGCTGAGAAAGATGAATGGCTGTCTGGGACACTAACGGGCGGCGCGGCAGTAGAGCTGCTGCCCCACAGCGCCAGAGACCCCGGATCGATCCTGACCACGGGTGCTGTCTGTACGGAGTTTGTACGTCCTCTCTGTGACCACGTGGGTTTTCTCTGGGTGCTCCGGTTTCCCTCCCACATTCCAAAGATGTGCATGTTTCTAGCTTAATTGGCTTCTCTAAATAGTCCCGTGTGTAGGATAGAACCAGGCTACGGGTGATCGCTGGTCGGCGCAGACTCGGTGGGCCGAAGGGCCTGTTTCCATGCTGTATCTAGGGTTGCCAACTGGCCTGTATTAGCCGGGCTAATCCCGTATTTTGGGCTAAATTATATCCCGTATTTGACCGCTACTACTCGGGTCGAGGGATCTTTCGGGTCGGGTCGGAGCGCCGCGTCCGGCCCCGCCTCACCCGTCCCGACGTAGTGCAGCCCATGGAGTGCAGCAGCAGCAGCAGCGCCTCGCCCGTGGCCCCGTCGGTCGGTCGGCAGCCCGGCCAGCTGTCCGACTTTCGGACCTTTGCTTACTGCCGACACCACCACCACCACCCCTCCTTCTCATGGACGATCATCGGTTCATGAGTTGGATGGGGTTCCGGACCGATGTCGCTCGGGCCAAAACTCCTCAGCTGGCCCACCGGCTGGGCCTTGTGTGCAGTCCAGCACCCGGGGCCAACTCATCATTCACCCAGCCACGGTCGAGTCGCTCAACGAATCGCCGTCGGGAATTTGTCCCGTATTTTGACCTTTTGTCCCTTATTTGGGAGTGAGAAAGTTGGCCACCCGAGCTGTATCTCGAAACTAAAATAATCTACTGCCTGATAAATATGACAGGATTATGAGTGTACGAGCGAGCTCAGATACTGCCTGGGACTATAATACTACTGAGGCATTGGAGCAGTTACTGTCTCTTCAGGAGTTACTTACTTGTGGTGCCGTTCACCTCCACAGGTGAGCTCAGTGTGTCCTCAGGTGTGACTGACTGCACCGACAGCAGGTATCGATCCCCAGGTTGCAGCCCTGTCGCTGTGAATGCTGTCTCGCCTTTACTCGTGCTCTTGGTCCAACTAACACCGTCAGCAACATTAGTGACTGTAACGTTGTAGGTGTAATTAGAGGCTCTTGTATCAGCCGGTGGCGTCCATTCAATCCTTAACAAATCTGTTGTCCCGTTCACCACAGACAGTCCAGTCACTGGAGAGGGATCTGTTACGAGAGAGGCAGAGGGAGGGGTTAGATTGTGTGAGACACCCGTGAATCTCGAGTGCCCTTGAGCTGTGTGTCCAACACAACCCGTGTGGTGAACATTGGCTGACTGGTCTGGATTATCAGCGACTCCGCCATCAGTGAGGAATAAAACATACCACCTTATTAAAAAACAATGTAAACGGTTCAAAGCAACATGTGTCGGAAGGAACTACAGGTGCTGGATTAAACCGAAGATAGACACAAAAAGCTGGAGAAACTCAGCCTGCATCATGCGTGTACTTGGGCTGTGTGTGTCAAGCAGATATTGTGTGTATATTGTTAGGTGCAGGGTGTGGAATATCAGTCACCCTGCCATTGCCTGCCCCTCGGACAATTTTCCTGGGTGGTCATTGAGTTATCTTCAGCAAAGCTCCCAGGGTGTGGGAGAGTTGGTGATTGAGCCCATCGCTTTGACGAGATTCTGCTTGGACCTCTTCAATTTAACCAGTTGCACCAGGAGCCTGGCCTTCAATGTGTCGTGCATCTATGTTCATCATTGATACAGAAAACCAAGAATGAGATGCAGGTTTTCATTCAGGCCAACCCAACGCTGGCATTTGTTTCTGTCGATAACTTTACAAGAATGATCCCAGGAACGAGCAGGTTAACCTACGATGAGCGTTTTGAATGTTATGCCTTCCTGCCGACTACTGTTGCAGAAGACCAAGAGGGAATGTAATCTTGCTCGTGCCCCTGGTTCAGGTGCTGGAGCCGGTACTGAGCGAGGCATTGGAGCAGTTACGGTCTCTTCAGGAGTTACTTACTTGTGGTGCCGGTCACCTCCACAGGTGTGCTCAGTGTCTCCTCAGGTGTGACTGATTGCACCGATAGCAGGTATTGATCCCCAGGTTGCAGCCCTGTCGCTGTGAATGCTGTCTCGCCTTTACTCGTGATATCGGTCCAACTAACACCGCCAGCAACATTAGTGACTGTAACGTTGTAGATGTAATTAGAGGCTCTTGTATCAGCCGGTGGCGTCCATTCAATCCTTAACGACTCTGTTGTCCCGTTCACCACAGACAGTCCAGCCACTGGAGAGGGATCTGTTACGAGAGAGGCAGAGGGAGGGGTTAGATTGTTAGTTTTGCGCGAGGCACCCTATTTCCTGAGTGCTCTTGGGCTGTGTGTAACTCAAATTGTGTGATTGGACACCAAAATGCTGGAGTAACTCAGCGGGACAGGCAGCATCTCTGGAGAGAAGGGGCAGGCGATGTTTCGGGTCGAGACCCTTCTTCAGACTGAGAGTCAGGGGAAATGGAAACGAGAGATATAGATGATGTAGAGAGACTTAGAGCAAATGAATGAAAGATATGCAAAACAAGTAACAATGTTAAAGGACACAGGCCATTGTTAGCTGTTGGCTGGGTGAGAACGAGAAGCTGGTGTGACCTGGGTGGGGGAGGGATGGAGGGAGAGGGAATGCAGGGGTTACTTGAAGTTAGAGAAATCAATATTGATATCGCTGTGACCTTTCTTCAGACTGAGAGTCCGGGGAGAGGGAGACACATAGAGATATGTGGAAGGGTAAGGTGTGAAAACAATAGATCAAAGCAAACGACGATCAAGGAAATGTAGAACGGTTCGTTGTTAGCTGAGGGGATGATGATCACAAAGTATACAACCAGTAAAATAAAGAGGAGGACAGTGAGACTGTCAGTCAGCGAACAATGGCCTGTTTCCTTTATCATCATTACTTTTTGGCATATCTTTCATTCATTGTTCTTTATCTCTCTACATCATCGTCTATATCCCTCGTTTCCCTTATCCCTCACCAGTCTGAAGCAAAGACCCTTTAGCGAGCAAGATAGTCCACTCGACAAAAAAGACGTAGAACGGTCATGGGCAGATTCATGGGTAATTTAAGGCCCCATTTCCGTAACCGGCTTCCGTCTCCGCACCAAAGATCCCATAGGATACTAGTGCGGAGACGGAAGCCGGTTACGGAAACATCTTTGTAAAAAATAAAAGTTATTTGGTAAAAATCTTCACCTCATTTTCAGAATTGTAATTTATTAACACAAACTGTTCCCCCGCAACGTTGATTACACTGCGGGTCGGGTCGGGTCGGGTCCGGTTACGGAAATGGATGAAAAAAAGGCCCACGTTCCGCTCCGTTGCGTACTACACGTCAGCCCATTGCATTTAGCAGGAGTGGTCTATCTGGCTCCGCTATAGGATCTTTGGTCTGAAGAAGGGTCCCGACCCGAAATGTCACCCATTCCTTCTCTCCAGAGATGCTGCCTGTCCCGCCGAGTTACTCCAGCTTTTTGTGTCTATCTTCACTTTAAACCGGCATCTGCAGTTCCTTCCGACACAGTTAGTTAAATGTGAACCTTCCCCAGATTATAAGTTGCTGCTGCTGCCTGGTGGCTTTAACTGTTCTGAGTGCCAACCAACCTGCCCCTCCAGCAGTCGCCTGTCCCTCACCCAATCTGCCTGGTTGGTGGATGAATTATCATCAGGTTCATCTGTACAAAGGTTACAGCTGCCTCAAAAAGGCCGGCAGCATCATCAAGGACCCACACCATCCTGGCCACACACTCATCTCCCCGCTACCTTCAGGTAGAAGGTACAGGAGCCTGAAGACTGCAACGACCAGGTTCAGGAATAGCTACTTCCCCACAGCCATCAGGCTATTAAACTCATCTCAAACAAATCTCTGAACATTAATCGCCCATTATCTGTTTATTTGCACTTTATCAGTTTATTTATTCATGTGTGTATAAATTTATATAATAGACAATAGACAATAGACAATAGGTGCAGGAGTAGGCCATTCGGCCCTTCGAGCCAGCACCGCCATTCAATGTGATCATGGCTGATCATCCCCAATCAGTACCCCGTTCCTGCCTTCTCCCCATATCCCCTGACTCCGCTATTTTTAAGAGCCCTATCTAGCTCTCTCTTGAAAGCATCCAGAGAACCTGCCTCCACCGCCCTCTGAGGCAGAGAATTCACAGACTCACCACTCTCTATGTGAAAAAGTGTTTCCTCGTCTCCGTTCTAAGTGGCTTACCCCTCATTCTTAAACTGTGACCCCTGGTTCTGGACTCCCCCAACATCGGGAACATGTTTCCTGCCTCTAGCGTGTCCAAGCCCTTAACAAATCTTATATGTTTCAATAACATACCCTCTCATCCTTCTAAACTCCAGAGTGTACAAGCCCAGCCGCTCCATTCTCTCAGCATAATGATTCTGCTCAGGTCTCTTCAGCAGAAACTCATTGGAGTCCAAACTAATCTACTGCCTGATAAACATGACCAGATCATGAGAGTGCCAGCTAGTTCTGGTACTGGGACTGTAATACCATGGAGGCATTGGAGCAGTTACTGTCTCTTCAGGAGTTACTTACTTGTGGTGCCGTTCACCTCCACAGGTGAGCTCAGTGTGTCCTCAGGTGTGACTGACTGCACCGACAGCTGGTATCGATCGCCAGGTTGCAGCCCTGTCGCTGTGAATGCTGTCTCGCCTTTACTCGTGATGTTGGTCCAACTAGCACCATCAGCAACATTAGTGACCGTAACGTTGTAGGTGTAATTAGAGGCTCTTGTATCAGTCGGTGACGTCCATTCAATCGTTAATGACTGTGTTGCCCTGTTCACCACAGACAGTCCAGTCACTGGAGAGGGATCTGTTACGAGAGAAGCAGAGGGAGGGGTTAGACTGTTTGAGACACTGTGCATCATGGTCGCTCTTGGCCACTGATTGTGCCCACACTGATAACAGTGAGGTGTCCATTAGATGCGGGGTTATGGATTATCACGGTGGCGCAGCGGGTAGAGTCGCTGCCTCACGGCGCCAGAGACCCGGGTTCGATCCCGACTACGGGTGCTTGTCTGTACGTTCTCCCCGTGACCGGCGTGGGTTTTCTCCGGGTGCTCCGGTTTTCCCCCCACACTCCAAAGACATGCGGGTCTGCAGGCTAATTGGCTTGTTATGAATGTAAATTGTCCCTAGTGTGTGTGGAGGATAGTGTTGGTGGGCGGGAATCGCTGCTCGGCCCAGACTCGATGGGCCGAAGGGCCCGCATCCGCGCCGTATCTCTAAACGACAAACTGGACCAAGACCCACCATAGAACGGAATCTAATCTGACATAAGCGGTTAAAAAACTAAATGACGTCGGTCACATTGGAAAGGGGGCAGTGTGAGACTGCTGCTGTTTTGGTGATTCCTGTTAATAGAAGTGGGTGAAAAATAGTCCTAGGGATTAAATGTGGGTGAGAGTGGTGAATCTGTGGAACTCTCTGCCACAGAAGGTAGTTGAGGCCAGTTCATTGGCTATATTTAAGAGGGAGTTAGATGCGGCCCTTGTGGCTAAAGGGATCAGGGGGTATGGAGAGAAGGCAGGTACAGGATACTGAGTTGGATGATCAGCCATGATCATATTGAATGGCGGTGCAGGCTCGAAGGGCCGAATGGCCTACTCCTGCACCTATTGTCTATGTTTCTATGTTTCTATGTTTCTATGACCTCTGGGGAAACTTGCTTGTTGCTAATCCTCAGAGAAACACAAATGATCCCTTTCCTTTCATTACTCATTACTAGTCAGGAGTCCACAATAGTAACGGTCGCATTAGGGAGTTTGGCCTTAAATTTCGTTTCGTTTCGTTTAGTTTGGAGATACAGCGTGGAAACAGGCCCTTCGGCCCACCGAGTCCACGACGACCCATCGATCAGCCCCTCCACACTAGCACTATCCGACACACACCAGGGACAGTTTACCATTTACAGAAACCAATGAACCTACAAACCTGTCTGTACATCTTCAGAGAGTGGGAGGAAACCGGAGCACCCCGGGGGAAAACCCACCCGGTCACGGGGAGAACGTACAGACTCCGTACAGACAGCACCCGTGGTCAGGATCGATCCCGGGTCTCTGGCGCTGTGAGGCAGCAACTCTACTGCTGTGCCGCCCGTGTGAATGTTATGCATTCCTGCCGACTATTGTTGCAGAAAAACCAAGAGGGAATGTAATTTTGTAAGTGCCGCCTGTGTCTGGTGCTGGAGCCGGTACTGAGGGAGGCATTGGAGCAGTTACTGTCTCTTCAGGAGTTACTTACTTGTGGTGCCGTTCACCTCCACAGGTGAGCTCAGTGTGTCCTCAGGTGTGACTGACTGCACCGACAGCAGGTATTGATCCCCAGGTTGCAGCCCTGTCGCTGTGAATGCTGTCTCGCCTTTACTCGTGATATCGGTCCAACTAACACCGTCAGCAACATTAGTGACTGTAACGTTGTAGGTGTAATTAGAGGCTCTTGTATCAGCCGGTGACGTCCATTTAATCCTTAACGACTGTGTTGTCCCGTTCACCACGGACAGTCCAGTCACTGGAGAGGGATCTGTTACGACAGAGGCAGAGAGAGGGGTTAGATTGTGTGAGGCACCTTTTTCTGCATCCGCTGAGAAAGATGCATGGCTTTCTAAAATCCCGCTCGCCCGATACAAATGGATAGCACGTTTGTTTTAGTGTTTTTTTTTTTTAATTGTTCAATTATTAAAAATAATATTTACCATACAATAATACAAAACAGAAACCCCCACCATAATACAAGACAAACAAATATACTAAATAAACTACTGTACAACTATGTTACAATCCTTGTCAAGGATGCATTCAACCCCCACGCAGCGGCCAGTGGTCCCGGAAATCCCCAGTGTGTGTTTGGAGGGATATGCGCCAAACGCAGGTAGGGGGGGGCTAGTGTAGATGGGACATTTTGGTTGGAGTGGGCAGTTTGGGCCTGTTTCCGTGCTGAAATAACTATTCATCTCTATGACTCTACGCCTGATAAGGTGCTGTGACTCTCTTGTGAGCTAATGTTTAAGAAGGAACTGCAGATGCTGGAAAAATCGAAAGTGGACAAAAATCTTGGAGAAACTCAGTGGGTGAGGCAGCATCTATGGAGCGAAGGAATCTGCGACGTTTCGGATCGAGACCCTTCTTCAGACTGATGAGGGGTCTTGACCTGAAACGTCACCTATTCCTTCGCTCCATAGATGCTGCCTCACCCACTTGTGAGCTGAGGTAATTTGACTGCCAACCAAACTGCCCCTCTTTCTGTTTCCGCTCCCTCAGCCAAGTTTCCTGGGTGGTCGATGAATTATCCGCAGGTTCATCTCTGCTGATCATACAGCGTGTGGGAGGCTTGGTAGGTTAGTCCGTCACCTAGATGATTCTCCTCAGGATAGACACAAAAAGCTGGAGTAACTCAGCGGGACAGGCAGCATCTCTGCAGAGAAGGAATGGGTGGCGTTTCGGGTCGAGACCCTTCTTCAGTCTGATGCAGGTACAGCAGGCAGTGAAGTAAGCGAATGGCATGTTGGCCTTTATAACAGGAGGAGATGAGTATAGGAGCAAAGAGGTCCTTCTGCAGTTGTACAGAGCCCTAGTGAGACCACACCTGGAGTATTGTGTGCAGTTTTGCTCTCCAAATTTGAGGAAGGACATTCTTGCTATTGTGGGAGAGCAACGTAGGTTCACCAGGTTAATTCCCGGGATGGCGGGACTGTCATATGTTGATAGAATGGAGAGGCTGGGCTTGTGTACTCTGGAATTTAGAAGGATGAGAGGGCATCTTATTGAAAATATAAGATTGTTAAGGGTTTGGGCACGCTAGTGGCAGGAAACATGTTCCTGATGTTGGGGGAGTCCAGAACCAGGGGCCACAGTTTAAGAATGGAGATGAGGATTTTTTTTTTTTAAGATAGTTGTGTCTGTGGATTCTCTGCCTCAGGGGGCGGTGGAGGCCGGTTCTCTGGATGTTTTCAAGAGAGAGCTAGATAGAGCTCTTAAAGATAGAGGAGTCAGGGATATGGGGAGAAGGCAGGAACGGGGTACTGATTGGGGATGATTAGCCATGATCACATTGAATGGCGGTGCTGGCTTGAAGGGCCGAATTGCCTCCAGGGCTCTCGCTTAACTTTTTTTCCCTGTTGCCAGCCGGGCAACCTTGGCAGCTTTTTAGGTTGCCAAATGACAGTTTAGGTGGTCATTTAAGATGGCTTGCATGACGCGTGCGATAATGTGCTCGGACGAAGTGCGTAGTTTCCAGTCGGAATTATACTCAATGAAGCATTCACATATTATATCTGCTTCAAATAAAGTCACAAACTAAACATATTCACCAATCAAGACATGATATATCCCACAATGACATGCAGCAAAATTATAAGACAGTATCTCAACTCTTTTTACACATTGCAATTAATGCAATTTCTATTAGTTCTTTCCACTTCCAAACAAAAATGTGGTTGGATTATTCAGCGTATGATCAACCTGTGTCAATAAATCCTGGACCATGGTAACATATATGCGTACATATAGTTATGAATGTTGCTCATTAAATAACTACAGTACTGATACTCCATATTAAGAGCATTGATTTGCCGTTAAAATGAATTGTAATAACGTGTCAACGGCAGCAGTGACAATCGAACACTGCGGTTTTAATGTTTCACGTGTTCACAATTTAATTAATCCATCTTTATGGATTAAAACAAATAATAACATTGGGAATTAAAATACATTTGATTGCATTCCGTTATCAAACATAGTCAATGTTCGCTCTGAAGACATTTCCAGCACAATAGGGTCAGGAGGGGGGTGTGTGTGAATCAGTACGGGGTGGATAGGTGGGGGGGAAGGGGGGTTAGAAGGCAGTCGGTGCAGAATGGATGGATTGAGGCAGGTGAATTAGTACGTGTTCATTGGAGTAGGTAAAATTGTGAGGGGAGAGCACCGGGGATGTCAGTGGTGTTGAATGGGGGGTTCAGTACGGGATGGATGGGGGTAGACAAAAGTGCTGGAGAAACTCAGCGGGCGAGGCAGCATCTATGGAGCGAAGGAAATAGGCAACGTTTCGGGTCGAGACCCTTCTTCAGACTGTTCCCCCCATTCTTCTTGAATGGGAGGATCAGTACAGGATGGATGGGGCGGGCGGGGGGGCGGGAGGAGGAGGAGGTGGAGCCGCTGCTGCCGCTGTTCGGGGCCCGTCATTCGCTCCGACCCTTCCTCACCCCGCACCTAGTATCTTTGCCCCGCAACACAGCCGTCACCGACACAACACGTCGCGTATCTTTTCTCCAGAGATGCTGCCTGACCCGCAGAGTTACTCCAGTTTTTTGTGTCTATCTTCCGTACAAACCAGTATCTGGTTGCCAAGCCAGGCAAAATGACTCGTGCGTTTAGGTTGCCCGGCGGCGCTTTGAGTGGTCATGGGCACCCGGGCAACCGCTAATTTCGAGCCCTGGCCTCCCCCTGCACCTATTGTCTATTTTCCCGAAACATTCCTTCTCTCCAGCGATGCCGCCTGTCCCGCTGAGTTACTCCAGCTTTTTATGTCTATCTTCGGTTTAAATCAGCATCTGCAGTTCCTCCCCTACACATTATGTGCCGCCTGTGTCTGGTGCTGGAGCCGGTACTGAGGGAGGCATTGGAGCAGTTAAAGGCCTGTCCCACCAGCAAGCGATTTCATGCGTCTAGCGCGACCAAACGTGGTCGCTTGAAGCGTACGGCCGCGCGGGGCCGGTCCCAATTAGAACCACGGAGGCGTATGGAGTTGTGCGGGGCTGGTCCCGACATCATACTCACCAATCAGCTGGGCAGGAGGCGGGCCGACTGAATTTGGACGTCGCACGGCGTCGGGCGGTGACGTCATCACGCAACGGCACGCCGGGCGGTGACATCATCCTGCAACGCCACGTGCTAGGCATACGCCGTCAAGACGCTGCGTACGCCCTCAATGCGGCTTCGGGCCGACAGGCCGTTGCCACGCGGAATTTTTGGACAGTGCGGGATTTTCGGAGCCTCGCGCGATGTCGGGACCAGCCCCGCACAACTCCATACGCCTCCGCGCTTGGAAGTGGGACCGGCCCCGCGAGGTCGTATGCCTCAAGCGACCACGTTTGGTCGCGCTAGCCGCAGTCAATCGCATGCAAGTGGACAGGCCCTTTACTGTCTCTTCAGGAGTTACTTACTTGTGGTGCCATTCACCTCCACAGGTGAGCTCAGTGTCTCCTCAGGTGTGACTGACTGCACCGACAGCAGGTATTGATCCCCAGGTTGCAGCCCTGTCGCTGTGAATGCTGTCTCGCCTTTACTCGTGATAGTGGTCGAACCAGCACCGTCAGCAACATTAGTGACCGTAACGTTGTAGGTGTAATTAGAGGCTCTTGCATCGTTTGGTGGTGTCCATTCAATCCTTAACGACTCTGTTGTCCCGTTCACCACAGACAGTCCAGTCACTGGAGAGGGATCTGTTACGAGAGAGGCAGAGGGAGGGGTTAGATTGTGTGAGACACCCGTGAATCTCGAGTGCCCTTGAGCTGTGTGTCCAGCACAACCCGTGTGGTGAACATTGACTGACTGGTCTGGATTATCAGCGACTCCGCCATCAGTGAGGAATAAAACATACCACCTTATTAAAAAACAATGAAAACGATTCAAAGCAACATGTGTCGGAAGGGACAGCAGATGCTGGTTTAAACCGAAGTTAGACACAAAAAGCTGGAGTAACTCACCGTGAACCATGTGTGTACTTGGGCTGTGTGGGGTCAAGCAGATATTGTGTGTGTATTGTTGGTTGCAGGGTGTGGAATATCAGTCACCCTGCCATTGCCTGCCGCTCGGACTGTTCCCAGGGACACATTCAGAGACTTGCATTGAGTGCTGCTGGAAGGTCATCAACTCGGTGAAAGACGCTCTTTGGTCTGCCCGAGCGTTGTTGATCTTCCCGCGGAGCGAGATGTCCGTCGGGGAACGTCGCCGACTGGCCCGCTGCGGACTGCAGGAGTGCGGGCTGAAGCTCGGTGCAGCCAACGCCAAGGCTCGGTGGGGGAGAGGAGGACCACAGTCTAGGGTCCTTCCGCTGCTGGACATGGGGGGGGGCAGGGTGTGGTGGAGACGCCCCTCAAAATAAGGGAAGGGATCCCACGCCAGTGGGCCTCATGAGTGGGGAATAAATTTGTGAAATTTGAGCAATGTGTGTGTAGAAAGTATTGAATGTTTGTACGGCCCCCGAAAATGTGGGATAAATTTTGTGTACGGTTCATGTTTTTTTTAAAATAATTGCCTGCCCCTTGGTCAATTTTCCTGGTTGGCCATTGAGTTATCTTCAGCAAAGCTCCCAGGGTGTGGGAGAGTTGGTGATTGAGCCCATCGCTTTTACAAGATTCTGCTTGGACCTCTTCAATTCAACCTGTTGCACCCGGAGCCTGGCCTTCAAAGTGTCGTGCATTTATGTTCATCATTGAAGCGGGAAACCAAGAATGAGATGCTGGTTTTCATTCAGGCATTTATTTATGACAATAATTTGACAAGAATGATCCCAGGAATGAGCAGGTTAACCTACGATGAGCGTTTGTCGGCACTGGGCCTGTACTCGCTGGAGTTTAGAAGAATGTGTGGGGACCTCATTGAAACGTACAGAATAGTGAAAGGCTTGGATAGAGTGGATGTGGAGAGGATGTTTCCACTAGTGGGAGAGTCCAGGACTAGACAATAGACAATAGGCGCAGGAGTAGGCCATTTGGCCCTTCGAGCCGCCATTCAATGTGATCATGGCTGATCATCCACAACCAGTACCCCATTCCTGCCTCCTCACCATATCCCCCGACTCCGCTATCTTTAACAGCCCTATCTAGCTCTCTGTTGATCAGAACCTCAGCCTCAGCCTCACAGCCTCAGAATTAAAGAACGTTCTTTTAGGAAGGAGATGCGGAGGAATTTCTTTAGTCAGAGGGTGGTGAATCTGTGGAATTCTTTGCCATAGAAAGCTGTGGAGGACGTCAGTGGATATTTTTAAGGCAGAGATAGCTAGTACAGGTGTCAGAGGTTAAGGGGAGAAGGCAGGAGAATGGGGTTAGGAGGGAGGGATAGATTGAACGGCGGAATAGACTTGGTGGGCCAAATGGCCTAATTCGACACCTATCCGTTATGACCAATGACCTTATTTCAAGAGGGCTAGAATACATAAAACAGGGAATGTAATGTTGAGGCATCTATAAGGCGCTGGTCGGGCCACATCTGGAGTATTGTGAGCAATTTTGGGCTCCATAATCTGTGGAAGGATGTGCAGGAGGTTTACCTGCTGGCCTTAAAATGATGCAGTTCAGGGTTGATGTAGAAAACCGAGAGTGAAATGCTGGTTTTATTCCGAACCACCAAACTACAGCCTGATAAACACAAACTACCCACGTCCGGTTGATGCCAACATCTCTTCGTCCAGTTTCATTTTCGTTTATTGTCGCGTGAACCGAGCGACAGTGAAATGCTTACGCTGTTTTAGTTTTCGATTTACAGAGCGGAAACAGGCCCTTCGGCCCACCGTGTCCTCGCCGACCAGCGACCCCCGCACAATAACACACTAGGGACAATTTTACATTGATGCCAAGCCAATTAAACTAGAAACCTGTACGTCTGTGGAGTGCGGGGGGGGGGACCGAAGATCTCGGAGAAAACCCACGCAGGCCGCTGCAAGGGCTGTATAAAACTCTGTCTTACCTGTTTGCGGTCATCGGCGGTGAAGCGCGGCGTCGCCGGTAGCGGGGACCGCACGGCAACGGCGAGAGCGCCGAGCCTATCCACGGGAGCGCCGCACGGATGCTGCGCGGGGGCCGAGTTATTCAAATACGGCTGGTCCCACGTGCTTGCGGTAAGTAAAAAAAAGGGCGGGCCGACTGCGATGACGTCGGCCCGCCGCACGTGACTCACAAGCGGCGGCTGTGGCGGCGGCCGTCCTGATCGCGGCGCTGTAGCGGTGGCTGTGCCTGTGGCCGTGCCGCACACGTGCCTCACTGGAGGAGGCTGTGGCAGTGGAAGTTTGACGCACGGCGCTCGAGCCACACTGGCGGCGGCCGTGCGGCGGCCCCGCGGCCGTGCCGCACTCGTGCATCACTGGTGGAGGTTGTGCGGTAAGAATATAGTTTTAAACAGTGTAGGTTTTATTTTAGCACCGTGCGGTGTTGGGAACACCGCCGCACGGCCCCGGAATTGTGTGTTCTCACGAAGTGCGCGGTCTATGGCGGCAGATTCTTCCCGTTCGCCGCCAATGATCGCCACCGTGCCGACGTGCGTGCTATCCGGTCAGCAGAAAGACAGTTTTACAATCAATCCAATTGCAGTGTACAGATACATGATAAGGGAATAACGCTTACTGCGAGGCAAAGCCAGCAAAGTCCGATCAATGTTTAAGAAGGAACTGCAGATGCTGGAAAATCGAAGGTAGACAAAAATGCTGGAGAAACTCGGCGGGTGAAGTAGCATCTATGGAGCGAAGGAAATAGGCCATGTTTCGGCCCGAAACGTTGCCTATTTTCTTCGCTCCATAGATGCTGCCTCACCCGCTGAGTTTCTCCAGCATTTTTGTCTGCCAAACTCCGATCAAGGATAATCCGAGGGTCACCAAAGAAGTAGATAGTAGTTCAGGACTGCTCTCTGGTTGTGGTAGGATGGTTCAGTTGCCTGATAACAGCTGGGAAGAAACTGTCCCTGAATCTGGAGGTGTGCGTTTTCACACTTTTGGTAATGGACCCAATTACTGAGGAGGCATTGGAGCAGTTACTGTCTCTTCAGGAGTTACTTACTTGTGGTGCCCTTCACCTCCACAGGTGTGCTCAGTGTGTCCTCAGGTGTGACTGACTGCACCGACAGCAGGTATCGATCCCCAGGTTGCAGCCCTGTCGCTGTGAATGCTGTCTCGCCTTTACTCGTGATATCGGTCCAACTAACACCGCCAGTAACATTAGTGACTGTAACGTTGTAGGTGTAATTAGAGGCTCTTGTATCAGTCGGTGACGTCCATTCAATCCTTAACGACTCTGTTGTCCCGTTCACCACAGACAGTCCAGTCACTGGAGAGGGATCTGTTACGAGAGAGGCAGAGGGAGGGGTTAGATTGTGTGAGACACCCGTGAATCTCGAGTGCCCTTGAGCTGTGTGTCCAACACAACCCGTGTGGTGAACATTGACTGACTGGTCTGGATTCGCCAGATTCCAGCATCTGCAGCTTTAGATGTTTTCGAGATACTTCACAGAAACAGGCCCTTCAGCCCACCGAGTCCACGCCGACCAGCGATCCCCGCACACTAACACTATTCTACACACAAAGGACAATTTACAATTTTACCAATGGCAATTGGACGAAGGAAGAACGGTCTTGACCCGAAACATCACTTGTTATTTTTCTTCAGAGATGCTGCCTGACCTGCTGAGTTACTCCAGCATTGTGTGTCTAAAATCAACTGGGTGCACTGGGCGACTGCAGCTCTATATGAGTGTGCTTTTAAATGTAGACTCTGTTAAAAATAGCTCTGGATCTTAATGCTGAAGGAAATGCTGGTTTCATTCAGAACCGTCAAACTATTGCCTGGAAACACAAATTACTACTAGTCAGGTTGATGCAAATATCTCTTGCAATGGACATGTTCCTGATGTTGGGGGAGTCCAGAACCAGGGGCCACACACAGTTTAAGAATAAGGAGTAAGCCATTTAGAACGGAGCCGAGGAAACACTTTTTCTCACAGAGAGTCGTGAGTCTGTGGAATTCTCTGCCACAGAGGGCGGTGGAGGCCGGTTCTCTGGATGCTTTCAAGAGAGAGCTAGATGGGGCTCTTAAAATAGCGGAGTCAAGGGGATATGGGGAGAAGGCAGGAACGGGGTACTGATTGGGGATGATCAGCCATGATCACATTGAATGGCGGTGCTGGCTCGAAGGGCCGATTGGCCTACTCCTTCACCTATTGTCTATTGTCTATAGAAACTGAGGGAGGCATTGGAGCAGTTACTGTCTCTTCAGGAGTTACTTACTTGTGGTGTTTGTCACCTGCTCAGGTGAGCTCAGTGTGTCCTCAGGTGTGACTGACTGCACCGACAGCAGGTATTGATCCCCAGGTTGCAGCCCTGTCGCTGTGAATGCTGTCTCGCCTTTACTCGTGATATCGGTCCAACTAACACCGCCAGTAACATTAGTGACTGTAACATTGTAGGTGTAAATAGAGGCTCTTGTATCGTTTGGTGTCGTCCATTCAATCCTTAACGACTCTGTTGTCCCGTTCACCACAGACAGTCCAGTCACTGGAGAGGGATCTGTTACGAGAGAGGCAGAGGGAGGGGTTAGATTGTGTGAGACACCCGTGAATCTCGAGTGCCCTTGAGCTGTGTGTCCAGCACTACCTGTGTGGTGAACATTGACTGACTGGTCTGGATTATCAGCGACTCCGCCATCAGTGAGGAATAAAACATACCACCTTATTAAAAAACAATGAAAATGATTCAAAGCAACATGTGTAGGAAGGAACTGCAGATGCTGGTTTAAACCGAAGATAGACACAAAAAGCTGGAGTAACTCAGCGGGACGGGCAGCATCACTGGAGAGAAGGAATGAGTGAATGGGTGATGTTTCGGGTCGGGTCTGGAATGTCACCTATTCCTTGTCTCCGGAGAAGCTGCCTGACCTGCTGAGTTACTCCAGCATTGTGTGTCTGAGTGCAACTGGGTGCACTGGGCGACTGCAGCTCTACATGAGTGTGCTTTTGAACTTAGACTCTGTTAAAAATGGCTCTGGATCTTAATGCTGAATGAAATGCTGGTTTCAATAGACAATAGACAATAGACAATCGGTGCAGGAGTAGGCCATTCAGCCTTTCAAGGAGCCAGCACCGCCATTCAATTTAATCACGGCTGATCATCCCCAATCAGTACCCCGTTCCTGCCTTCTCCCCATATCCCCTGACTCCACTATTTTTAAGAGCCCTATCTAGCTCTCTCTTGAAAGCATCCAGAGAACCGGCCTCCACCGCCCTCTGAGGCAGAGAATTCCACAGACTCACCACTCAGTCTGTGAGAAAAAGTGTTTCCTCGTCTCCGTTCTAAATGGCTTACTCCTTATTCTTAAACTGTGTGGCCCCTGGTTCTGGACTCCCCCAACATCGGGAACATGTTTCCTGCCTCTAGCGTGTCCAAGCCCTTAACAATCTTCATGCAGAACAGTCAAACTACTGCCTGGCAAATGCAAACTTCTATGGTCAGGTTGATGCAAATATCTCTTGCAATGGGCGTGGAAATGAAAGAGGTGTTGGAGCAGCAACTGTCTCTTCAGGAGTTACTTACTCATTATTTTAGTTTAGAGATACAGCGCGGAAACAGGCCCTTCGGCCCACCGTGTCCGCGCCGACCAGCCGTCTCCGCACAGTAACACCATCTACACACACCAGGGACAATTTTACCAAGTAGTCAATTAACCTACAAACCTCTATGTTTTAGGAGTGTGGGAGGAAACCGGAGATCTCGGAGAAAACCCACGCAGGTCACGGGGAGAAGGTACAAACTTGAAATGCCATGCGTTTCTGTTCATTATTGATGCAGGAAAGCAAGGGTGAAATATTATTTTTATTCACAACTGCCAAACTAAATAAATAGGGACCACTGCAGTCAGGATTATGTAAGTGCCGCCTGTGTCTGGTGCTGGAGCCGGTACTGAGGGAGGCATTGGAGCAGTTACTGTCTCTTCAGGAGTTACTTACTTGTGGTGCCGTTCACCTCCACAGGTGAGCTCAGTGTGTCCTTAGGTGTGACTGACTGCACCGACAGCAGGTATTGATCCCCAGGTTGCAGCCCTGTCGCTGTGAATGCTGTCTCGCCTTTACTCGTGATGTTGGTCCAACTATCACCGCCAGCAACATTAGTGACCGTTACATTGTAGGTGTAATTAGAGGCTATTGTATAATTCGGTAACGTCCATTCAATCGTTAACGACTCTGTTGTCCTGTTCACCACAGACAGTCCAGTCACTGGAGAGGGATCTGTTACAAGAGAGTCAGAGTGATACATTGTGGAAACAGGCCCTTCGGCCCAACTCGCCCACACCGGCCAACAGTGTCCCAGCGACACGATGCCCACCTGCCTGCGCTTGGTCCATAACCCTCCAATCCTGTCCTATCCATGTACCTGCCCAACTGTTTCTTACATGATGGGATAGTCCCTGCCTCATCTACCTCCTCTGGCAACTCGTTCCATACACTCACCACCCTCTGTGTGAAAACATTACCCCTCTGATTCCTATTAAATCTTTTCCCCTTCACCTCAAACATATGTCCTCTGGTCCTCGATTCCCCTACTCTGGGTAATAGACTCTGTGCGTCTACCTGATCTATTCCCCTCATGATTTTGTATACCTCTATAAGATCTCCCCTCATCCTCCTAGGCTCCATGGAATAGAGACACAGCCTGCTCATACTATCCCTGGAGCTCACACCCTCTAGTCCAGGCAACATCTAAACTCTGAACATTAATAGCCAATTATCTGTTTATTTGCACTTGATCAGTTTATTTATTCATGTGTGTATATATTTATATAATGGTATATGGACACACTGATCTGTTTTGTAGTCAATGCCTACTATGTTCTGTTGTGCTGAAGCAAAGCAAGAATTTCATTGTCCTATCAGGGACACATGACAATAAACTCACTTGAATCTTGAACATCCGCGTAAATCTTTTCTGAACTCTTTCAAGCTTTTAGGAAGGAGATGAGGAGGAATTTCTTTAGTCAGCGGGTGGCGAATCTGTGGAATTCTTTGCCACAGAAGGCTGTGGAGGCCAAGCCAGTGGATATATTTAAGGCAGAGATAGATAGATTCTTGATTAGGGGTTATGGGGAGAAGGCAGGAGAATGGGGTTGGGAGGGAGGGAGAGATAGATCAGCCATCATTGAATGGCGGAGTAGACTCGAT
>CM075996.1:3958670-3985058 GCA_038087875.1 Malacoraja senta | reverse complement strand
GGTGGTGGGGGGGGACTTGGTGCTGAGATAGATCTGGGTGTCATCAGCATAGCAGTGGAAGTCCAGGTTGAAGTGACGGAGTATATGACCAAGGGGGAGGATGTAGATGATGAAGAGGAGGGGATCAAGAACGGAGCCTTGGGGAACGCCTTGAGTGACAGTGGCTGTGGCAGAGGTTGTGGTTATGGAGAGAGATGAAGTGGGATCGGTTGGAAAGGTAAGAACGGAACTTATAAACAGGCGTTCCCAACTCCGAAACAATGACAAGGCCGCATGTGTAATGCAAATCAGCTCCTCTCTCACAACTGCGTACGGGCACACCCAAATGACGCGGGCACACCCAATTGACACTTCACAAATACTTCAGCGGCTGCCAAGTGTTTTGTAATATTCAAATATTGAAAGACAGAGGCAAAAAGTACAGAAAAACATGCTCATTATATGAGCTCACTTATCTATTGCATTCATAGGTAGGTTTCGCTTGGTATAGTTTAGAGATACAGCACGGAAACAGGCCCTTCGGCCCACCGGATCGGTCCCCGCACATTAACACCGCCCTTCACACACACTAGGGGACAATAAATTTTACGTTTATAGCAATTAAAATACAAATCTGTAAGTTTTCTGAAGTGGGAGGAAACCGGAGAAAACTCGCGCGGGTCACGGGGAGAACGTACGGACAAGCACCCGTGGCCAGGATCGAACCCGGGTCTCTGGCGCTGTAAGCGGTGTAAGGCAGTGACTCTACCGCTGCGCCACCGTCCGGGATTGTGGCAAAACATGGGAAGATGGAGTCTAATATGAGAACAGGTTATCCATTTGGAAGGGAGAACGGAAAAGGGAAGTTGTTATTTAAATGGAGCGCGACTACAAAATGTCGTGACGGTGTGGGGATCTCGGGGTTCTTAGTGTATGTAACCAGGGGCCACACAGTTTAAGAATAAGGAGTAAGCCATTTAGAACGGAGACGAGGAAACACTTTTTCTCACAGAGGGTGGTGAGTCTGTGGAATTCTCTGCCTCAGAGGGCGGTGGAGGCCGGTTCTCTGGATGCTTTCAAGAGAGAGCTGGATAGGGCTCTTAAAAATAGCGGAGTCAGGGGATATGGGGAGAAGGCAGGAACGGGGTACTGATTGGGGATGATCAGCCATGATCACATTGAATGGCGGTGCTGGCTGGAAGGGCCGAATGGCCTACTCCTGCACCTATTGTCTATTGTCTATTGTAACATGGAATGCAAACATGCAAGTTCAAAATAAAGGCTCTTGGAATGTTGCTCTGCATTGCAAGTGGTTCCGGGAGGAAGTGGTAACAGGAGGAAAAGACAGGTTGTTGGGAATTCGAGGAGTTTAGGCTTCAGAACAAAATAGGCCACTTGTGGAGCTTAGTCATATTTTTAAAGACTATTTTTACCCCACTTTGCACTCCCCCTCCCTGGCACCCGCCCCTCAGCCAACACTGAACCACTCACTCTACATTTCCTTCATCGTCATCTGCTTTGATCTGTCGTTTTCACACCTTACCCTTCCATGTCTCTACTCCCCCCTCTCCCCCGACTCTCATAGAAACATAGAAAATAGGTGCAGGAGGAGGCCATTCGGCCCTTCAAACCAGCACCGCCATTCATTGTGATCATGGCTGATCGTCCCCTATCAATAACCCGTGCCTGCCTTCTCCCCATATCCCTTGATTCCACCAGCCCCTAGAGCTCTATCTAACTCCCTCTTAAATCCATCCAGTGACTTGGCCTCCACTGCCCTCTGTGGCAGGGAATTCCACAAATTCACAACTCTCTGGGTGAAAAAGTTATTTCTCACCTCAGTCTTAAATGGCTTCCCATTTATTCTAAGACTGTGGCCCCTGGTTCTGGACTCACCCAACATTGGGAACATTTTTCCTGCATCCAGCATGTCCAGTCCTTTCAGTCTGAAGAAGGGCCCCAACCCGCCACACCACCCATTCCTTCTCTCCAGTGACGCTGCCTGTCCCGCTGAGTTACTCCACCATCTTGTGTCGATCTTCGGTGGGATCTAACGGTTGGCTGGGGAAAGCTGCAATGGCCTTGAGAGAGAGGGCCAGAGGGGTGGGGAGGTTAGAGAGTGGTAAAAGCTAGCTTCTTTCAGCTTCGGACGATAGCTAAAATAAAACAATTCCTCCAGTTTGATGACCTGGAAAAAATCATCCACACATTCATCACCTCCCGCCTCGATTACTGCAACTCCCTTTACACTGGCATCAGCCAATCTTCCCTGTCCTGCCTGCAACTGGTCCAAAACGCTGCAACGAAACTCCTGACGGGCACCCGAAAAAGGGACCACATCACCCCGATCCTGGCCCCTCTCCACTGGCTCCCTGTGCGGTCCGAATAAACTTCAAGATCCTCCTCCATGTCTACAAAAGCCCTCAATGGGCTTGCCCCCACCTACATAAAAAGTCTTCTCACCCACCACTCCACCTCCAGGCCCCTCAGATCGGCCGACTTGGGGTTGCTGAATATCCCACGGTCTAGGCATAAGCTCAGGGGCGACCGCACCTTTGCGGTTGCAGCCCCTAGACTGTGGAACAGCATCCCCTTTCCCATCAGAACTTCCCCCTCCATCGACTCTTTTAAGTCAAGACTAATGACTTATCTATACTCCCAAGCCTTTCCTGACGTCCTCTGAGTGAGGGCTACATGTATATATGTATGTAGTTTGTTTTGTTTGTGCTATTCTTATAACAAATGTAAAGCACTTTGGCCAACGAGAGTTGTTTTTTAAATGTGCTATATAAATAAATGTGACTTGACTTGACTTGAGAGAGTGGAGGATGGGGTGGAGACATCAAAGAGCTGCAGGGAATGAAGGAACGAACAAATGAATGGATGAATGAATGAACGAATGAATGAATACTTTGTCACATCTGACAAGGCACAGTGAAATTCTTTGCTTGCATTCCCAAGGTATGCAAATAGTCGCCACATAAAGGACGCTGACAAAGTTACAGAGTATCCTCCGCGCAAGGTCCCTTCTTTGTTCTTCCCCCCCCCCTCTTCCTCCCCCTCCCCGTGCCTCCCTCCCCTTCCATTGTTTTCAAGAGAGAGTTAGATTTAGCTCTTAGGGTTAACAGAATCAAGGGATATGGGGAGAAAGCAGGAACGGGGTACTGATATTGGATGATCAGCCATGATTGAATGGCGGTGCTAGCTCGAAGGGCCGAATGGCCGACTCTTGCACTTATTTTCAATGTTTCTATGGTGGTCCCCCCACGCCGGGTCCTCCTTTGTTCCCGGCGCCGCAACCTGACCGAGGGTGTGCGAGGGTGCAAGGGGGGGGTGGAAGAGAGGGGGGGGGGGAGTGTGTTTGGGGACAGTGGACAGCGCCCCTCTGCCTGCTCGCGTGCCTGCTAATTCCATCACCATTGGAATCAATGGGATGGCAGCCCACAGCGCTATCTAGTGGCGGGAGTGCGGGAGCCAGGATTTGGCGAATAACCCAACCTTCACGCGACAGTGGCAGAAAATAGCCGAATACTAGTGTGTACGAAGAAACTGCAGATGCTGGTATAAGCCGAAGTTAGGAATAAAAAAAGCAGGAGTAACTCGTGAGAGGAATAGATCGGGTAGACGCACAGAGTCTCTTGCCCAGAGTAGGGGAATCGAGGGACCAGAGGACATAGGTTCAAGCTGAAGGGGGAAAAGATTTACTAGGAATCTGAGGGGTAACTTTTTCACACAAAGGGTGGTGGGTGTATGGAACAAGCTGCCAGAGAAGGTAGTTGAGGCTGGGACTATCCCAACGTTTAAGAAACAGTTAGACAGGTACATGGATAGGACAAGTTTGGAGGGATATGGACCAAGCGCAGGCAGGTGGGACTAGTGTAGCTGGGACATTGTTGGCCGGTGTGGGTTAGTTGGGCCGAAGGGCCTGTTTCCACGCTGCATCACTCTATGACTGTATGATGGCTGGTCGGTGCGGACTCAGTGGGCCAAAGGGCCTGTTTCCACGCTGCATCACTCAATGACTGTATGATGGCTGGTCGGTGCGGACTCAGTGGGCCAAAGGGCCTGTTTCCACGCTGCATCACTCAATGACTGTATGATGGCTGGTCGGTGCGGACTCAGTGGGCCAAAGGGCCTGTTTCCACGCTGTATCTCTATAAACTAAACTAAACTAAAGTCAAGAATGTTTTATTGTCATTCGTCTAAAAAAGGGAAGAGTGAAATTCTTACTTGCAGCACCAACTTCATGAATCTCTCCATTGCAATCAAATATTTCCCATAACGTGGCGTCCAGAACTGTTCACAGTGCTCAAGCTATGACCCAACTTCAGCCCGCCAAGTCCACGCCGACCAGCGATCCCCGCACACTAACACTATCCCGCATGCTAGGGACAATTTACAATTATATCAAAGCCAATTAATGTACAAACCTGTACGTCTTTGGAGTGTGGGAGGGAGCCAGAGATCCCGCAGGTCACGGGGAGACGGACAGCACCCCTGGTCAGAATCGACACCCAGGTCTCTGGCATTGTAAGGCAGCAACTCCAGTTTGATGACCTCGAAAGGATCATCCACACATTTATCTCCTCCCGCCTCGATTACTGCAACTCCCTCTACACTGGCATCAGCCAATCTTCCATGTCCCGCCTGCAACTGGTCCAAAACGCCGCAGCGAGACTCCTGACGGGCACCCGAAAAAGGGACCACATCACCCCGATCCTGGCCTCTCTCCACTGGCTCCCTGTGCGGTTCCGTATAAACTTCAAGATCCTCCTCCATGTCTACAAAGCCCTCAACGGGCTTGCCCCCACCTACATAAAAAGTCTGCTCACCCACCACTCCACCTCCAGGTCCCTCAGATCGGCCGACTTGGGGTTGCTGAATATCCCGCGGTCTAGGCATAAGCTCAGGGGCGAACGCGCCTTTGCGGTTGCAGCTCCTAGACTGTGGAACAGCATCCCCTTTCCCATCAGAACTGCCCCCTCCATCGACTCCTTTAAGTCAAGACTAAAAACATATCTATACTCCCAAGCCTTTCTTGACGTCCTCTGAGCGAGGGCTACATGTATATATGTATGTAGTTTGTTTGTTTATACTATTCTTATAACAAATGTAAAGCACTTTGGCCAACGAGAGTTGTTTTTTAAATGTGCTATATAAATAAATGTGACTTGACTTGACTTGACTTGACTACCATTGCGCGCCCGTGCTTATGAGCTTACGGACTTATTATATGGAAAGGAAACTGGTGAAGTGGGGGAGATGCTTCAAAGTTATTGATCTTCTTAGTAGTCAAGGTGTTCGGAGATGTTGACCTTATCAGACGGCCATTTTGTTTTCTGGAAACATTTATTACATCAATAAAAGTAGCCTTGTTTTCTGAGACACACGTCTTAACATTCAGTGTAAGATACTTTGGTTGTAAAGACAGCTCATTTGGGTGGAGAGAGGTATGGAAGGTGATGGCTTGCTTCCACAGCCAAGACCCTTCATTCAAGGGTGTGCTTGTCAAACAGGTACTCGCCCATGCCACCGGCCCGGTCCGCACTCAGTCCCTTCAGGCTCGTGATGTGGTCTCCCAGCGTCTTCATGAATTCCACGTTGACGTTCAAGAAATTGGACTCCAGGAAACTGCACAGCTGGAAAAAAAAAGAAAAATTAGGATTAACTTCACGCAACAAGATTACCAAGTGCGGAGAGTCTAGGACCAGAGGGCGCAGCCTCAGAATTAAAGGACGTTCCTCCAGGAAGGAGATGAGGAGGAATTTCTTTAGTCAGAGGGTGTTGAATCTGTGGAATTCATTGCCGCAGAAGGCTGTGGAGGCCGAGTCAACGATTATTTTTACAGCAGAGACCGATAGATTCTTGATTAGTGCGGGTGCCAGGGGTTATGGGGAGAAGGCAGGAGAATGGGGTTGAGAGGGAGAGATAGATCAGCCATGATTGAATGGCGGAGTAGACTTGATAGGCCGAATGGCCTAATTCTGCTCCTATCACTTATGTACATATGAATGTATTAGCTCCGGGCAACAGTATCTGTGAAGGTCAATGGATTAGTATGGTGCATCTGGTAAATACACCACAGGAGCAGGAATAGGCCACTCAGCCCATCTAGCTGTACTGTCATTTAATAAGATCTTGCCTGATCTGAGAGTAACTGCAACTCTGCATTCCTGCCAAGATGGGACATCTTTACACACCCATGCACGGTGGCTCGATGACGTAGCGGTAGAGTTGCTGCCCTACAGCGCCAGAGACCCGGGTTCGATCCTGACCACGGGTGCTGTCTGTACGGAGTTTGTACGTTCTCCCCGTGACCTGCGTGGGTTTACTCCGAGATCTGGGGTTTCCTCCCACTCTCCAAAGACGTACAGGTGTGTAGGTTAATTGACTTGATATAAATGTAAAATTGTCCCTAGGGTGTGTAGAGTAGCGTTAATGTGCAGGGATCGCTGGTCGGTGCGGACTCGGTGAGCCTGCTTCCGCGCTGTATCTCTAAACTAAACTAATCTCAGGCTATTCAACATGTTCTCATGACAAGACATTGGACATTCTAGATATTGGTCTAATCATTCTTCTTTGTAATGTTTCCAATGCTTGAAGATCCTTTCTTAATAAAAAGTGGCCAACATTGTTGACTCTACTGCAGAGAAGGTCCCATTGAAACTGAAGCACGATGTTACTGTTGTATTCATTCCCCCTTACGAGAAATTGTAACATTCTAGAAACATAGAAACATAGAAAAATAGGTGCTGGCCATTCAGCCCTTCGAGCCAGCACCGCCATTCAATGTGATCATGGCTGACCATCCAGAATCAGTACCCCGTTCCTGCTTTCTCCCCATATCCCTTGATTCCGCTAGCCCACCAGACTGAACATGGTACTTGGTCTAGACCAGATATCCCATCGACAGTGAACACCCTCTCTAGGGTACAGGTAATTCTCGTCACCTGCGGATCCTCTTTATCAGTTGCCAGCTGGTGCAGATCAAGGAGAGACTTGCTGACGTTTTTCTGTAATTCCAGGGCATCCTGTGTGGCCTCCAGCCCATTCCACCACTCACTCTTGGCAGGTTTCTGTGTAAGACAGAATTAAGATTCTACTTTAGAGGGAACGGCACGGTGGCGCAGCGGTAGAGTTGCTGCCTGACGGCGCCAGAGACCCGGGTTCGATCCTGACTGCGTGTGCTTGTCGGTACGGGGTTTGTACGCTCTCCCCGTGACCTGCGTGGGCTTTCTCCGGGTGCACAGGTTTCCTCCCACACTCCAAAGGCGTGCAGGTTTGTAGGTTAATTGGCTTCGGTAAAAATTGTAAATTGCCCCCTAGTGTGTCTAGGGTAGTGTTAGTGTGCGGGGATCGCTGGTCGGCACGGGCCAGGTGGGCCGAAGGGCCTGTTTCCGTGCTGTATCTCTGTATCTGATAGTTGGAGGGTCACCAGTCTCCGTGGAATGATGGGGCCAGGGAGGGGTGCGAGGAGGTGGGGGAAGTGGTGACCGAACTCACCTCGATATCCTGCAGCTGGACTCGACCCCCCCGCTGGGTCTGGAAGTCGATGAGTTTGTCCGCCTGCTGCCGCTCGGCCGCGGACATCTCGCGGAAAGACTTTGCGAAGTTCTCCAGCGCCACATCGTCCCGTTCGAAGTAGAACGACTGCAAAACAGAACAATGTATTCCCCTTCAGGAGTGGCGGACCTCTTCAATCTGAACCTGAGGAACCAAGGAACCAAGGAACCGCAGACGCTGGTTTACAAACAAAGACACAAAGTGCTGGAGTAACTCGGAGGGCCAGGCAGCATCTCCGAAAATGCACTCTGGCGCAGCGGTAGAGTTGCTGCCTTACACCATCTTTCCACACACACACACACACCCAAATGCACACGCACGCACACAAACACGCACATGCACACACACGCACACACTCACACTAACATGCACACACACGCACACTCACACACACGCACGCTCACACACACACTCCTGCACACACACACAAACACACGCTCGCACCAACACCCATCCACACACACACACGCACACGCACACACACACACACACGCACACGCACAACACACATACACACCCACACGCACACCCACACACGCACGCACACACGCACGCACATGCACTCATATATATATGGGAAGGAACTGCAGATGCTGCTTTACACCGAAGATAGACACAAAATGCTGGAGTAATTCAACGGGACAGGCAGCATCTCTGGAGAGTAGGAATGGGTGACGTTTTGGGTTGAGACCCTTCATCAGACTGTTGGTCTTGCTTCATTAAAATAGAAAAACCTTCCCTCAGTAGCAAATGTCCAGCAGACTTACACTGACCCCAAAACATACACAGCATCTCCTGAAATAAAACTGTTAATTAGCAGCTATACTCTACAAGGTGCGACCACAGATTTTAAAGCCATCACTGGACAATTTCACACTTTAAATTGAAATCGTAGGCAGGTTTAGCTTAGTTTAGTTTAGTGATACAACACGGAAACAGGCCCTTCGGCCCACCGAGTCTGCACCGACCAGCGATCCCCGCACACCAACACTACCCTGCACACAGTAGGGGCAATTTACATTTAAACCAAGCTAATTAACCTGCAAACCTGGACGTCTTTGGAGTGTGGGACGAAACCCATATTACTGATATTACGATCGCCCCACTCGCTTAAATCTCTATTCCTACGGCAACATTCCTTATTTTAACCACGCTGGCTTTACCTTGCACTAAACGTTATTCCCTTATCATGTGTCTGTACACTGTAAATGGCTCGATTGCAAACATGCATTGTCTTTCTGCTGACTGGATGGCATGAAGGGTCTCGACCTGAAATGTCACCCAATCCTTCTCTCCAGAGATGACAATAGACAATAGACAATAGGTGCAGGAGTAGGCCATTCCGCCCTTTGAGCCATTCAATGTGATCATGGCTGATCATCCCCAATCAGTACCTCATTTCTGCCTTCTCCCCATATCCCCTGACTCCGTTATCTTTAAGAGCCCTATCTAGCTCTCTCTTGAAAGAATCCGGAGAACCTGCCTCCACCGCCCTCTGAGGCAGAGAATTCCACAGACTCACAACTAACTCACTGTGTGAAAAAGTGTTTCCTCGTCTCCGTTCTAAATGGCTTACCCCTTATTCTTAAACTGTGGCCCCTGGTTCTGGACTCCCCCCAACATCGGGAACATGTGTCCTGCCTCTAGTGTGTCCAAACACTCAACTCCAGAATGTACAAGCCCAGCCGTTCCATTCTCTCAGCGTACGACAGTCCCACCATCCCGGGAATTAACCTTGTCAACCTACGCTGCACTCCCTCATGCTGCCCGTCCTGCTGAGTCACTGGACCTGGATCTGGATGTAGTACGCTGAAATGCTCCAGGTAGGGCATCACTCAGCACTGGACATTATTTTTACATTTATCAAGCCAATTAACCTACAAACCTGCACGTCTTTGGAGTGTGGGATGAAACCGAAGATCTCGGAGAAAAACCCACGCAGATCACGGGGAGAACGTGCAAACTCCGTACAGACAGCACCCGTAGTCGGGATCGAACCCGGGTCTCTGGCGCTGCATTTTGCTGTACGGCAGCAACTCCACCGCTGCGCCACCGAGTATCAGTACTCCAGCTTTTTGTGTCTAACGCACAACAAAAGCATTTCGCTGTACCTCGCCCCACGCGACAATAATGGACTAAACCCGAAGATCTCGGAGATGCAACATTTTGCTAAATCTTAAACGCGAAGGGGGACGGCTTTACCATGGCAAGGTTCACGTAGGAGGTGTAGTACTTGAGGCTGACCAGCTTGTTGATCGACAGTTCGCATTCCGGGTGGAAGTTGTGCCTGACCTGCGACAGCATGGGGGCAGAGATGTGGGGATCCTCCGGTACGTTGCGGCCTGGTCCTGGCTGACTTCTGCTCACTCCACAGAAAACACCCTCCTTATCACGCACCCCCCCCACCCGCTCGATGAAGGCAGGGTCGGGCCGTGGTGAGATCTGGAGCAGTGCAGATTGCCAAGGTCCCGAGACGGAAGTCACAGAGTTAACGAGAGACAGAGCATGGGGAAACAGGCCCTTCGTTCACAGAAAGGTTAGGGCAGTCAGTCTGAGAATATAACCATATAACAATTACAGCACGGAAACAGGCCATCTCGGCCCTTCTAGTCCGTGCCGAACACTTACTCTCACCTAATCCCATCTACCTGCACTCAGACCATAACCCTCCATTCCTTTCCCGTCCATATACCTATCCAATTTATTTTTAAATGATAAAATCGAACCTGCCTCCACCACTTCCACTGGAAGCTCATTCCACACAGCTACCACTCTCTGAGTAAAGAAGTTCCCCCTCATGTTACCCCTAAACTTCTGTCCCTTAATTCTCAAATCATGTCCTCTTGTTTGAATCTTCCCTACTCCCAATGGAAAAAGCTTATCCACGTCAACTCTGTCTATCCCTCTCATAATTTTAAAGACCTCTATCAAGTCCCCCCTTAACCTTCTGCGCTCCAAAGAATAAAGACCTAACTTGTTCAACCTTTCTCTGTAACTTAGGTGCTGAAACCCAGTGCTGAAGCACTGGAACAGACACAAAATGCTGGAGTAGTCAGAGACGATTTCTTGATTACAGTCTAATAACTGCGATAAAAATTAATACTAAAATTTTGGAAAAAAAACAGCAGCCCCCACAATTAAAATGTGGATTACAGAAATGACTGAGACCTTGCATTTGGAAAAAAAAAGATTTGTCTTAATTGACAAACCAGAATTTTTTGTTAGAATATAGTCTCCGTTTATTGAATTTTTGAAAAAGTAAATTGGTTTAACACAGAATCAGGGCTGGAACCTGAGTTTGGGATGAATAGTTATACTCAACATTTCACGGATTAAAAAAATAATAATAATAATAAAAATAAGAAGCTGTACATAAAATGCAACATGTCAATATATATTAGGCACATTGGTGCCATATTACTGTACTCACTTCTAATAAAATTAAATTATTTTTAAAAAACATTTCCCGGATTTATGGCGCAATACAACTTTGGATTTAAATCTAATTACGGGTTGGGTGAGGTGGGTGGGGAGGGACGAGAGGCAGGTAGATCACCACTTTTCTCTCTCTTTTTCTTTTTGTCCTTTTATTTTTTTTTCTATTCCTCTCTTCTTTCTTTCTTTTATTCACTCTTTGGCCGCTGAGAGGGTTCTCCCGACACCGGAGCACCATCACCCGGCAAGAACGGCCTGGAACATTGGGCCTCCATGAAGGCGACTGTGGAGGCCTCCATAGGCCCAACTATGGGTGGACATGGGATGGGGACTGGACTCTGTGCCTTCCCCCACAGTGGGGACCATTGTGGGGGGATGTTTTTATGTTTTATGTTAAATTTCTTTAATGTTGTGTCTAATTTGTGCTGCATGGCAAGAACAAATTTCACTACACCATTTGGTGTATGTGACAATAATTGTCCTTTGTCCTTTGTCCTTTGTCCACTTTGGTAGTCTAGGAGTTCTATCTTTGCACCTCTCACTTTTTCTCTTTCTTGCTTTTTCTTTCTTTTCTTTGCTTCTAATAAATAAAAATATTAAAAAAATAAAAAAAAAACATTTCCTGGATCATTCTCCACAATCTCGTTATTTGTAATTTCCTTCGGTATCTCCTTTTTCTCTCTATTACTTTCTCTCATCTTTTTCTCTCTTTATCTTTATTCTTTAAAAAAAAACATTTTTTTTTAAAACTGAAGCTATGTAAAAAATCTGTAATTAAATTGTCGCTTACTATTATTTGTATACAAGCTTCTAATAAAAATATTTTTATTAAAAATTTTTTTTTTTTTTAAATGCTGGAGTAACTCAACGGGACAGGCAGCATCTCAGGAGAGAAGGAATGGGTTTCGAGTCCGGAGAAGGGTCTCCATCCGAAACGTCACCCGTTCCTTCTCGCCAGAGATGCTGCCTGTCCCGCTGAGTCACTCCAGCATTTTATGTCTAACCCCACATGCTTGGGACAATTTACAGACAGAGCCAATTAAACTACCAACCCACAAGTCTTTGAGATGTGGGAGGAAACTGGAACACTCAGAGGATACCATAGAAATGTAAAAGCATAGACAATAGGTGCAGGTGTAGGCCATTCGGCCCCTTCGAGCCAGCACCGCCATTCAATGTGATCATGGCTGATCATCCAGAATCAGTACCCCATCCCTGCTTTCTCCCCATGTCCCTTCATCCCCTGATCCTCACAGCCCACTGTGTCTGCGCCAGCTGTCGTTCGCCCATTTCTACTCATCCCAGTCTTTATATTCTCTCTCCGCTCTCACAGATTCTATCGCTCGCTTACGCACTAGGGGGCCATTTACAGTGGCCTATTAACCTAGCAAGCCTTTGGGATTTAGTCTCACTCAGTTTGGTTTAGAGATACGCCGGGGAAACAGGCCCTTCGGCCCACCAAGTCCGCGCCGACCAGCGATCCCCAGCACACCAACACTATCCTACACACACTTGATGATCAGGTGCAGCAAGTTTCTCCAGCACTTGTCTACCTTCGATTTTCCAGCATCTGCAGTTCCTTCTTAAACACACTTGATTACTACGGGTGTCAGGGGCTATGGGGAGAAGGCAGGAGAATGGGGTTAGGAGGGAGAGATAGATCAGCCATGATTGAATGGCGGAGTAGACTTGAATGGGCTGAATGGCCTAATTCTGCTCCTATTACTTATGACCTTATGAAACACTCGGGACAATTTTACATTTACACCAAGCCAATTAACCTACAAACCTGCGCGTCTTTGGAGTGTGGGAGGAAACCAAAGGTCTTGGGGAAAACCCACGCAGGTCACGGGGAGAACATACAAACTCGGTACAGACAGCACCCGTGGTCGGGATCGAACGCGGGTCTCTAGCGCTGTAAGCGCTGTAAGGAGGCGACTCTACCACTGTGCCACCCTGCCGCCATCTGATGGGAGGTGGAAGGAAACCGGAGACCCAGAGGTGAGAACGTGCAAACTCCACACAGACAGGCCCACGGTCAGGAATAAACAGGGTGCTGTGAGGCGGTAGTAGCTAAGCTACTGTGCCCCTCTGGTCTTGTAGCTGCTTCTGGGAGGTGTGGAGGTGAATCTACCAGCTCAATTCGACTTCTGAACCTGCTTTGATTTTCATTCACTTAGCCAAACAGCATGTGAAAAGGCCCTTCGGCCCAACTTGCCCACACTGACCAACATGTCCCATCTACACTAGTCCCACCTGCCTGCATTTGGCCCATATCCCTCTAAACTTGTTGTATCCATGCACCTAATTGCTTCTTAAACGTTGCAATAGTCCCTCTGCCTCAACTACCACCTCTGGCAGCTCGTTCCATACACCCATCACCTTTTGTGTGAAAAAGTTACCTCTCAGGTTCCTATCTAATCTTTCCCCCTTCACTTTAAACCTATGTCCGCTGGTTCTCGATTCCCACACTCTGGGCAAGAGACTGTGCGCTATCCGATCTATTCCTGACCTGAAGAAAGGGTCTCGACCCGAAACGTCACCTATTCCTTCTCTCCAGAGATGCCGCCTTTCGCCGCTGAGTTACCCCAGCTTTTTGTGTCTATCTTCGGTTTAAACCAGCATCTGCACTTCCTTCCTGCACATATTCTGTGAAAGGGTTTGTGTGTCACTTTGCTGAACATAAATACTCTCGGAAATGAACAAACAATTTTTGACATTGAGGAGAACGTTAGTCTTTCCAGGTCAATATCCTCCTCCTCGGAGGCAGAGAGAGAGAGAGAGAGAGAGAGAGAGAGAGAGCGGATGTGAGGAGCGAGGGGCCTGGTTGTAGGGAAGGCGGTGGGACCTGGAGGCAGTGATTGGCCGAGTTGGGAGGGTGTGTTGTATCTCCTTTCCAACGTTGCTTATCTGCGTGGAGGCAGTTGCAAATGTCCCACACAGATAGAACGCATTGGCGATTGTGAAACACCAACACAGTTTTTTACACATGTGTAGGAAGGAACTGCAGACGCTGGTTTAAACTGATGAAAGACGCAAAATGCTGGAGTAACTCAGCGGGACAGGCAGCACCTCTGGAGAGAAGGAATGGGATGACCTTTTTCGGGTTGAGACCCTTCTTCGGACTGAAGTCAGAGGAGAGGGAAATGCCGTGATCCCCATCCCCTATGTCCCGTTTTCACACCTTGCCCTTCCTTATCTATATACCTCCCTCTCCCCTGACTTCAGCCTGAAGAAGGGTCTCGGCCCGAAAAACGTCACCCATCCCTTCTATCCAGAGATGATGCTGAGTTACTCCAGCATTTTGTGTCTATCTACAGTTTTGAAACAGCCAGTTAACCTCTTCTGCAGTCAGTATGTTTGTCAGGATGGCGTTTAGTTTAGTTTAGTTATTTAGTTTGGTTTTGAGATACAGCATGGAAACAGGCTCCCTTCGGCCCACCGGGTCCGCGCCGACCAGCGATCCCCACACACTAAACCTGCCCTACACACACTAGGGCCAATTTCCATGTATACCGAGCCAATTAACCTACAAAGCCACGCAGGTCACGGGGAGAAGGTACAAACTCCGTACAGACAGCACCCGTAGTCAGGATCGGACCCGGGTCTCTGGCGCTGTGAGGCAGTGTCTCTACCGCTGCGTCACCGTGGGCGGCGAGAACAATCACCTTGCATTTTTCAAGTGCCTCTCTTGCTCTCAGGAATCCTAAAGTGCTTCTGAGAGGAAGTCATTGTTGCCATGCAGGAAACCTAGCAACCAATGTACACAGTGGGATCCCACAAACAAAATGATAATGGGAAAGATTTACATAGATACATAGATACATAGAAAATAGGTGCAGGAGTAGGCCATTCGGCCCTTCGAGCCTGCACCGCCATTCAATATGATCATGGCTGATCATCCAACTCAGTATCCCGTACCTGCCTTCTCTCCATACCCCCTGATCCCTTTAGCCACAAGGGCCACATCTAACTCCCTCTTAAACATAGCCAATGAACTGGCCTCAACTACCCTCTGTGGCAGAGAGTTCCAGAGATTCACCACTCTCTGTGTGAACAAGTTTTTTCTCATCTCGGTCTTAAAGGATTTCCCCCTTATCCTTAAGCTGTGACCCCTTGTCCTGGACTTCCCCAACATCGGGAACAATCTTCCTGCATCTAGCCTGTCCAACCCCATAAGAATTTTGTACGTTTCTATAAGATCCCCTCTCAATCTCCTAAATTCTAGCGAGTATAAGCCGAGTCTATCCAGTCTTTCTTCATATGAAAGTCCTGACATCCCAGAAATCAGTCTGGTGAACCTTCTCTGCACTCCCTCTATGGCTATAATGTCCTTCCTCAGATTTGGCTATTTAATAGGAACCTGAGAGGTAACTTTTTAACGTAAAGGGTGGTAAGTGTCTTGTACAAGCTGCCGGTGGAGGTAATGATGCAGGTACAACTCAACGTTTAAGAAACATTTAGACAGGTGACATGGATTTAGAGGAACAGGTTTAGAGGGCTATTGGCCGAATGTAGGCAGGTGGGACTAGTGTAGAGGGGGCAAGTAGGCCCGTGTGGGCAAGTTGGGCCAAAGGGCCTGTTTCCTGTGTCTGAAGAAGGGTCTCGCCCCGAAACGTCACCCATTCCATTTCTCCAGAGGTGCTGCCTGTCCCGCTGAGTTACTCCAGCTTTGTGTGTCTATCTTTGGTGTGAACCAGCATCTGCTTCCTTCCTATGTGAAGGGACTCCCTCCTTCACATACACCAGTTCCACCCTAAACCATATTATCCTCTCCACCTTCTCATCACTAACCTACACACTCGGGGCAATTAAAGTGCTCAGTTTACCCACTAACCACACATCATTAGTATGTGGGAGGAAACGAGGCCAAACTGCACCCAAGACACATGGAGAACATGCAAACTCCACACAAACAGCAGCCAAGGTCAGACTTGAACCCAGGTCTCTGGAGCTGTGAGGTAGCAGCTCTACCAGCTGCTTTACCGTACAACAGTCACGGTGGCGCAGTGGTAGAGTTACTGCCTTACAGTGAATGCAGCGCCGGAGACCCGGGTTCGATCCCGACTGCGGGTGCTGTCTGTACGGAGTTTGTACCTTCTCCCTGTGACCTGCGTGGATTTTCTCTGAGATCTTCGGTTTCCTCCCACACTCCAAAGACGTACAGGTTTGTGGCTTGGTGTAAATGTTTTTTTTAAATGTCCCATGTGGGTGTAGGATAATGTGCAGGGATCGCTGGTCGGCGTGTCCTGGTGAGCCGAAGGGGCTACATCTCTATATCTGTATCTCTGTATCTCTAAACTAAAACTAAACTCATTCCAGTTACAGCCACCTAAGGCAGCAGAGGTTAACATCTCCTCCTAATCTACCTACTTCTGCCTCTGTGAAATATTGAGCCTGCATCTCTAAGGACGGACATGATCCTGTACCCTGAACTAAAAACAAGGCTTCCTTCCACCCACTGAAGCAAAGCTGAAGTTTTCCATCATTGTAGCCACAAAATGCTGGAGTAACTCAGCGGGACAGGCAGCATCTCTGGAGAGAAGGAACGGGTGACGTTTCAGGTCGAGACACCTCTTCAGACGGTGCTGTGCTTAGCTTGAAATGCCAGATGTCAAAGTGGAAATGAGTTAAAGAGGCCTCTTCTAAGTTACTTGAAGTTAGAGAAGTCAATATTCATACCGCTGGGTAACGACTTCTCTATCATCATGTAACCCTTGCTTTCCCTCTCTCCCCATCCCTCCCCCTTCCTAGTTCTCCAACCAGTCTGACTGGCCCCGTGATTCAATGTTATCTCTGTATGCATCCGTTGTCACCTTCTCCGAGCTAACAATGATCTACTCTACATTTTCCTTGAACTACATCCCCTTTGATGTCTCGCTTTCACACCTTACACTTCCTTATCTCTGTGTCTCCCTCTCCCCTGACTCTCAGTCTGATAAAGGGCATAGATCCCATAGCGGAGCAAGATAGACCACTCCTGCTAAATGCAATGGGCTGACGTGTAGTACGCAACGGAACGAAACGTGGGCCTTTTTTTCATCCATTTCCGTAACCGAACCCGAACCGACCCGACCCGCAGTGTTAGAGATTTAGAGATTCCTTTATTTGTCATTCAGACCTTTCGGTCTGAACGAAATTTCGTTGCCTGCAGTCATACATATAACAATAAATAACAAAACACACAATAAACACAAATTAACATCCACGTTGTCAACACCCTGTAATCAACGTTGCGGGGGAACAGTTTGTGTTAATAAATTAAAATTCTGAAAATGAGGGGAAGATCTTTACCAAATAACTTTTATTTTTACGAGGATGTTTCCGTAACCGGCTTCCGTCTCCGCACTAGTATCCTATGGGATCTTTGGTGCGGAGACGGAAGCCGGTTACGGAAATGGGGCCTTAAAATTACCCATGAATCTGCCCATGACCGTACTACGTCTTTTTCGTCGAGGGGACTATCTTGCTCGCTATAGGGTCTTTGATAAAGGGTCTCGACCCGAAACGTCACCCATTCCTTCTCTCCCGAGATGCTGCCTGTCCCGCTGAGTTACCCCAGCATTTTGTGTCTATCTTCGGTGTAAACCAGCATCTGCACATTTCTGTTCTGTATTTATTTATGCCTACTATGTTTTCTTGTGCTGAAGCAAAGCAAGAATTCCATTATCCTATCTGACATGACAATAAACTCTCTTGAATCTTGAGAATCTGCAGTCCTTCTTACGCCTCTCCTAAGCATGGTCCATTTTGTGACTTATCTTGCTGCAATGACCCAGTACTACCACAAGAGGTCCCTCCTTGGCAGAAACGCTGAGGATGAAAATAAGTATCGCACATGTCCTCTCCACCATGCCTCATGGACCCAGTGTACAATAACACATTGCCTTTAGGTGTAGGAAGGTGTCAATATCAATGGACGATTTATTACTCAGTCTCTGTCCGAAGAAGAGTCTCGGCCCGAAACGTCACCCATTCCTTCTCTCCAGAGACGCTGCCTGTCCCGCTGAGTTACTCCAGCTTTTTGTGTCTTTCATTGAGTTTAGAGTCTTTAGACTTTAGAGGTTTAGACTTTAGGGAAACGGCTCAGAAACAGGCTCTTCGGCCCACCGAGGTCCGAGCCATCCAGCGATCACCCCGCACACTAGCACTATCCTACACCCATTAGGGACAATTTACAATTTTTTTACAGAAGCCAATTAACCTGCAAACCTGCGCGTCTTTGGAGTGTGGGAGGAAACCTGAGCTCCCGGAGAAAACCCACGCAGGTCACGGGGAGAACGTACAAACTCCGTATGGACAGCACCCGTAGTCAGGATCGAACCCGGGTATCTGGAGCTGTGAGGCAGCAACTCCACATTGCTACACAGGCTATTAAACATGACAACCTCAAATAAGCCGTGAACTACATAGACTTGGGGGGATTGGTTTTGTCTTTTTGCACTATCATTGTTTGTTTGTTTTATGTGTGTGCCTGTGTGGGGATCTTAAGATCTTAAGAAATATGTGTGTGTGTATGTGTGTGTGTGTCTGTATAAATATACACACACACACACACGTATACACATACACACACACACACGCACACACACACATGCACATACGTACACACACACACACACACATGTACACACACGCACACACACACGTGCACACACACACACGTAAACACACACATACACACACACACGTACACACACACACACATACACACATGTAAACACACACACACACACGTACACACACACACACGTAAACACACACACACACACATGCACATACATACACACACACACACACACACACATACACACACACACGTACACACACGTAAACACACGTAAACACACACACACACGTACACACACACACACGCACACACGCACACACACGTGCACACACATACACACACGTAAACACACACACACACATGTACACACACACGTACACACACGTACTCACATATATATATATAGATATACTGTTTTTTTCATTTATTATATAGTTTACAGTGTATTATGTTTACATATTCTGTTGTGCTGCAGCAAGTAAGACTTTCATTGCTCTGTTTGGGACACGACAATAAAACACTCTTGACTCTTGCCATCTTCTGCTAAGGGGTGTGGAACCAGTCGAGGCATTCAGTAAGGATGGGGCACTTGAAGGGGAACTGGTTACCGGGCGGGCAGGGAGGGAACAGGAAGGTGGGGATGCTGCATGTATTTGACCACGTCGCCATGGCGCCACCAGTCTAGCAGCATGATGTCTGACACATGCACGAACAGGGTGAGCAACTGAAGTCAGGAACTCCCCTTAAACCAAAGATCTTATAACAAGCTATAGGATCTTTGCCTTAAACTGCCCAAGGGCTGGGGTTTTTTAGTACTGGAGGAGCTAAGAGTCAATTAGACAGTAACGGGGGTTGGAGTCACTGGTCAGACTCAAGATGTGCATATCTGTGTAAGAAGGAACTGCAGATGCTGCTAAATACCAAAGATAGACACAAAATGCTGGAGTAACTCAGCGGGACAGGCAGCATTTCTGGAGAGAAGGAATGGGTGACGTTTCAGGTTGAGACCCTTCTTCAGACTGACTAATAAAATAGTTCATTGACATTGACACAGACAAAGCCCTTTTGCCTGCATGGATGTGTGTGTGTGTGTGTGTGTGTGTGTGTGTGTGTGTGTGTGTGAGTGAGTGTGTGTGTGACTGTGTGTATGAGTGTGATGAGAGTGTAATGTGAGTGTGTGTGTGAGTGTGTATGTGTTTGTATATGTGCAAGTGTGTGTGAGTGTGTGTGTGTGTGAGTGAGTGTTTGTGTGTGAGATTGTGTGTGTGTGTGTGTGTGTGTGTGTGATTGTGAGTGAGTTCGTATGTGAACTTGTGTGTGTATGTGTGTGAGATTGTGTGTGTGTGTGATTGTAAGTGAGTGTGTATGTGAACTTGTGCGTGTATAAGTGTAAGTGTGTGTGATTGTTATTGCGTGTTTGTGTGTGTGTGAGTGATTGTGAGTGAGTCCGTATGTGAACTTGTGTGTGTATGCGTGTGAGTGTGTGTGTGTGTGTGTGTGTATGTGTGTGAGATTGTGTGTGTGTGCCAGGAACAGGTCAGTAACACCAGCTCTCATGTTTAATTCACTTCAGTAAACATTCAGCCTTCTCATGGGTAAAGCACTGGATTAAAATACCAATCAATAAAAGGTATTTGACCAAACCAGTCAAACAGGTTGCAGAATGGCTAAGGCTGACTGAGCTACGAGGGCGGCGATCAGATCATTATCCAGGATTAATACAAAATGGAGGCCGCTTAGTTCATTGTTTCCACGGCAACTAACGAAGTACTATTAAGGCTAATAAGGCTGCAGCTTAACAGGCTATGCCCAGATAATTACAATCAAAAAATGCAATAAATTAATAACCACAGTGCAAAAAAACAAAGTCCATCGTGCAACCAAAGATAGTCCAAAGTTGCTGACATTAGTTTTTTTTAAAAGTTTTTTAATTGTTTTTTTTTAGTTTTAAAGATACAGGCCCTTTGGCCCACCAGGTCCGCGCCAACCAGTGATCCCCGCTATCGTGGTTCAACACTTTCCTACAAAACACTAGGGACAATTTACATTTATACCAAGTCAATTAACCTACAAACCTGCACGTCTTTAGAGTGTGGGAGGAAACCGAGAATCTCGGAGAAAACAAATCTCGCAGGTCACGGGGAGACGTACAAACCCCGTACGGACAGCACCCGTAGTCGGGATCGAACCCGGGTCTCCGGCGCTGCACTCGCTGTAAGGCGGCAACTCTACCGCTACACCACCGTGCCCGCCGCCCTTTTTACTGTTGTGTACTGTTCAGAAGCTCGATGGTCGCTGGAATTAAGCCATTCTTGAAACTGGTGGTCACGGTTTTCAGGCTCCTGTACCTTCTTCCTGATGATTGACACAAAAAGCTGGAGTAACTCAGCGGGGCAGGCGGCATCTCTGGGGAGAAGGAATGGGAGGCGTTTCGGGTCGAGGTCTGAAGAAGTTTCTCGACCCGAAATGTCACCCATTCCTTCTCTCCAGAGATGCTTCCTGTCCCGCTGAGTTGCTCCAGCTTTTTGTGTCTGTCTTCGGTGTAAAACCACCATCTGCAGTTCCTGCGGTCCGAGAACAATGATGCCATTATTAAGAAAGGCACATCAGCGCCTCTACTTCCTGAGAAGATTACGGAGAGTCGGTTTGTCAAGGAGGACTCTCTCTAACTTCTACAGGTGCACAGTAAGAGAGCATGCTGACCGGTTGCATCGTGGCTTGGTTCGGCAACTTGAGTGCCCTGGAGAGGAAAAGACTACAAAAAGTAGTAAACACTGCCCAGTCCATCATCGGCTCTGACCCTCCCTTCCATCGAGGGGATTCTACCACAGTCGCTGCCTCAAAAAGGCTGGCAGTATCATCAAGGACCCACACCATCCTGGCCACACACTCATCTCCCTACTACCTTCAGGTAGAAGGTACAGGAGCCTGAAGACTGCAACGACCAGGTTCAGGAATAGCTACTTCCCCACAGCCATCAGGCTATTAAACCTGGCTCGGACATAACACTGAACTTTACTAGCCAATACTGTTATTTGCACTTTATCAGTATATTGACCATTGTGTATATATTTATAGAATGCCTTGTAGTAAATGCCTACTATGTTCTGTTGTGCTCAAGCAAAGCAAGAATTTCATTGTCCTACCAGGGGACACATGACAATAAACTCACTTGACTTGACTTGACTTGACTTCCTCCAACTTTTTCCTGATGGTTGCTGAGAATTGAGTGTGTGGCCAGGGTGGTGTGGGTCTTTGGGGGATACTGTCTGCCATTTTGAGGCAGTGCCTCTTAAAGGGCCTGCCCCACTTTCACGAACCTAATTCACGACCTCTGCCGAGTTTGCCCATGACTCATACTCGCAGCATGGTCGTCACGAGGTCGTAGGAGGTCGTAGGTAGGTCGTAGGTGCTCGTGGCATCAAGTAGGTCGGGGCGTTTTTCTAGCCTGATGAAAAATGTCCACGAGTAAAAAAGGTCATGAATTAGGTCGTGAAAGTGGGACAGGCCCTTAAAGATCCCTTTGCTGGTGGAGTGGGTGTGTAACTGTGAAGTAACCGACCCGAGCAGTGTCGACCACTCTCTGTAATCTTCATCTTTGGCCGTTGGAGTTGTCGAACAAGGCTGTGATGCAACCAGCCAGTAAGTATGCTCTCTGCTGCAGTCACGGTAGCGCAGCGGTAGAGATGCCGCCTTACAGCGAATGCAGCGCCGGAGACCCCGGGTTCGATCCCAACTACGGGTGCTGTCTGGACGGAGTTTGTACGTTCTCCCTGTGACCTGCGTGGGTTTTCTCCGGGTGCTCCGGTTTCCTCCCACACTCCAAAGACGTGCAGGTTTGTAGGTAAATTGGCTTGGTATGAATGTTAAATGTTAAAAAAATTGTACCTAGTCTGTCTAGGATAGTGTTAATGCGGGGGGAATCGATCGCTGGTCGGCGTGGACCCGGTGGGCCGAAGGGCCTGTTTCCGCGCTGTATCTTCTAAACTAAACTAAACTCCAGTAGAAGTTCAACAGAGTCTTCGACATCGACATACAGAATCTCATCAAACTTCTGAGGAATTCGAGGCATTGATGAGGATTTGAAACTTCTTGGTGATTGGGCAGAGTATTGATGAGAGCAGTTTGTTGAGACGAAATAGTTGTCATCAAAGGACAAAGTTTAAGATGGAGGCACAAGGAAATGCCGATGCTGTTATCCACCTATCACTTGCTAGGCCACGTTCTGTCACCCCCAGCCCACTTCACTATTCAGTTTTAGCTCCACCACGCTGCAATTAGTCTGAAGTAGGGTCCCGACTAGAAATGTTGTCTATCCATGTCAGCCAGAGAAACAGCCTGACTCACTGAGTTTAGTTTAGTTTAGTTTAGAATAATTTAGTTTAGAGATACAGTGTGGAAACAGGCCCTTCGGCCCATCGAGTCCATGCCGACCAGCGATCCCCATACACTGGCGCTATCCTACTCACACTAGTCAAGTCAAGTCAAGTCACATTTATTTATATAGCACATTTAAAAAAACAACTCTCGTTGGCCAAAGTGCTTTACAATGGTATAAAAATAGTATAAATAAACAACCGTCGCTCAGAGGACGTCAAGAAAGGCTTGGGAGTAGAGATGAGTTTTAAGTCTCGGCTTAAAGGAGTCCGATGGAGGGGGCGGTTCTGATGGGAAGGGGGATGCTGTTTCCACAGTCTAGGGGCTGCAACCGCAAAGGCGCGTTCGCCCCTGAGCTTATGCCTAGACCGTGGGATATTCAGCAACCCCAAGTTGGCCGATCTGAGGGACCTGGAGGTGGAGTGGTGGGTGAGCAGACTTTTAATGTAGGTGGGGGCAAGCCCATGAGGGCTTTGTAGACATAATGAGGATCTTGAAAATTATTCGTAAACCGCACAGGGAGCCAGTGGAGAGGGGCCAGGATCGGGGTGATGTGGTCCCTTTTTCAGGTGCCCGTCAGGAGTCTCGCTGCGGCGTTTTGGACCAGTTGCAGGCGGGACAGGGAAGATTGGCTGATGCCAGTGTAAAGGGAGTTACAGTAATCTAGGCGGGGGGGGGGACAATTTACCAAAGCCAATTAACCTACAAACCTGTACGTCTAAGGAGTGTGGGGGGAAACTGGAGTACCTGGGGAGAAGGTACAAACTCTGTACAGACAGCACCTGAAGTCAGGTACGAACCCGGGCCTCTGGTGCTGTGAGGCAGCAACTCTACCGCTGCGCCACCGTGCCGACCAACTCCAGGTTACTCCAGTACTTTGTGTCCTTTTAAGTTTGCGGCACGATAGCCATAATACAGACAAAAATCCGTCTCGGTGAACTAAAGTAGCTAGCGGTAATTGAATTCAACAAACAGCAGAGTCCACAGATCACAGGCACCTGGCCCACAACCGGAGACTACACAAGAGATATGGTCTGTAAACAAACATGACCATGAGACTTTGCAATGGAACCTCTGAACTGCACCAACGGGATCTAATAATGATGGGCAATAAAACAATGTACTTAATCTGAAGAAATGCTGACAGGTGTGGTGTCAGAGACAGATGTAGAATTCAAAAACCTGCTCTTTAAGCTCCCCGAGGCAAAACTGGATATTTAGTTTAGTTTAGTTTAGAGATACAGCGTGCAACCTGGCCCTTCGGCCCACCGGGACTGCGCCGGCCAGCGATCGCCACACATTAACACCATCCTACACACACTAGGGGACAATTTAAAAAAAACACATTTACCAAGCCATTAATCTACAAACCTGTACGTCTTTGGAGTGTGGGAGGAAGCCGAAGATCTTGGAGAAAAGTCACGCAGGTTTACGGGGGGAGAACGTACAAACGTTGTACGATCTGTCCAATCTGAGGAAGGACATTATTGCCATAGAGGGAGTGCAGAGAAAGGTTCACCAGACTGATTCCTGGGATGTCAGGACTGTCTTATGAAGAAAGACTGGATAGACTTGGTTTATACTCTCTAGAATTTAGGAGATTGAGAGGGGATCTTATAGAAACTTACAAAATTCTTAAGGGGTTGGACAGGCTAGATGCAGGGAAGATTGCTCCTGATGTTGGGGAAGTCCAGGGACAAGGGGTCACAGCTTAAGGATAAGGGGGAAATCCTTTAAAACCGAGATGAGAAAGAACTTTTTTCACACAGAGAGTGGTGAATCTCTGGAACTCTCTGCCACAGAGGGTAGGTTGAGGCCAGTTCATTGGCTATATTTAAGAGGGAGTTAGATGTGGCCCTTGTGGCTAAAGGGATCAGGGGGTATGGAGAGAAGGCAGGTACAGGATTACTGAGTTGGATGATCAGCCATGATCATATTGAATGGCGGTGCAGGCTCGAAGGGCCGAATGGCCTACTCCTGCACCTAATTTCTATGTTGCTATGTTTCTAAACTCCATACAGACAGCACCCGTAGTCGGGATCGAACCCCCGGGGTCCTCCGGCGCTGCAAGCACCGTAAGGCAGTGACTCTACCGCTGTTAACAAATGGAACCCCTGGCCCAGTGGGATCACCCTCTGCGGTCACGGACGGTAGAGATAATGGAGTTAGACCCTCACAGGCACTTCCGAGAGGGATTAGTTCACTCCCAGCTGCACCCCTCAATGATTTTCTAGTATTGGAGACACAGCACAGAAACAGGCACAGCGACCATCGAGCTTCTGAACAGTACACAACTGTACAAAGGGCGGCACGGTGGTGCAGCGGTAGAGTTGCCGCCTTACAGCAAGTGCAGCGCCGGAGACCCGGGTTCGATCCCGACCACGGGTGCTGTCTGTACGGAGAATGAATGGGTGACGTTCCAGGTCGAGACCCTACTTCAGAGAAACAGGCCCCCTCAGCCAAACGAGTCTGCGATCCCCGTACACCTAGCACAATCCTACTCACTAGGGAAAAGATTTTAATAGGAATCTGAGGGGTAACTTTTTTCACACAAGGTGCGGTGGGTGTATGGAACGAGCTGCCAGATGAGGTAGTTGAGGCTGGGACTATCCCAACATTTAAGAAACAGTTAGACAGGTACATGGATAGGACAGGTTTGGAGGGATGTGGGCCAAATGCAGGCAGGTGGGACTAGTGTGGCTGGGAGATGTTGGCCGGTGTGGGGCGAGTTGGGCCGTATGGCCTGTTTCCACACTGTATCACTCTATCACTCTATGATGTCAGTGTCCTCTCCCAGGCCAACGTTGCCAGCAGTGAGGCTGTTAAACACATAGTGCAGCCCTTCACTGGGCACATACATCAGTCGCTTACCGAACACCAGTCTCACAAGTCCAACACTTTTCCCCACGTTTTGTTATAGTAAGGAATTACCAGGGTGATGGAAGAAATATTTTGACACATTGAAAATATAAAATTGCCAATCTATCAAATGTTCATCCATCTCCAATATAAATACTCCGCAGTGATCCAGACCTCTACACCAGAGAATTTCAGAGCTTCACCATCCTCTGTGTGGGCGGCAGGGTGGCGCAGCGGGTAGGGTTGCTGCCTCACAGCTCCGGGTTCGATCCTGACCATGCGTGCTGCCTGTACGGAGTTTGTACGTTCTCCCCGTGACCTGCGTGGGTTTTCTCCGGGTGCTCCGGTTTCCTCCCACACTCCAAAGATGTACAGGTCTGTAGGCTAATTGGCTTCGGTAAAATTGTAAAATTGTCCCTAGTGTGTGGAGGATAGTGTTAGCGTGCAGGGATCGCTGGTGGGCACGGACTCGGTGGGCCGAAGGGCCTGTTTCCGCGCTGTATCTCCAAAGTCTAAAGTAGCCTGTTCCTTCTTTTACAAGAGCTAAATCCACTTTTAAGGTGGTGGCGTCAGACTGCAATAGCTGTAGCAGTCTAAACTAAAAT